>JARPMJ010006390.1:10000-53091 GCA_033366665.1 Phoxinus dragarum
TCTCCCTGTAAAGCCCACCAGCAGAAGAATAGGAGTGTGTGTGGATCACAGCGCAGGAACTCTGTCCTTCTACAGCGTCTCTGACACAATGAGCATCATCCACACAGTCCAGACCACATTCACTCAGCCGCTCTATCCTGGGTTTATTGTTTTTGGGGTTTATTCTGGATCATCAGTGAAACTGTGTTGATGAACAGATTGTAGAGATTTTACCCAGAATACTTTGAGCTGCTCGATAAACCAGTAACAGTGAGATATTAGAGAGACTCTTATTTTAAATGTGTGTGTGTTTGTGTGTGTGTTTGTGTTTATTAAGCTATAATTGTATTGATGGAAATCATATTCATTTAGTTTTTATTGTAGTGACACATAATAATTGTAATATTACTATTAAAAGTTCCTTTCATTTGAAATTATTAAACAAACAAAATAACAGATTGGGGATAGTGTGGTTTTGAATATTGAAATAAGTAACCGTGAGATTTCACAGAGACTCTTATTAAAATGTTCTTTAATGTGTGTGTACGTGTGTGTGTGTGTGTGTGTCTAATTGTGTGTGTGTGTGTGTGTGTGTCTAATTTTGTGTTTGTGTGTATAAGTGTGTGTGTGTGTCTAATTTTGTGTTTGTGTGTATAAGTGTGTGTGTGTGTGTGTTGTATGTGTGTGTCTAATTGTGTGTGTGTGTGTGTGTGTTGTATGTGTGTGTCTAATTGTGTGTGTGTGTGTGTGGTGTGTGTGTGTGTGTGTGTGTGTGTGTGTGTGTGTGTGTGAGAGAGAGACAAATGACTCTAATTGCTGTTTGGTCGTCATAATTCTCCTCTCAGTTCAGAATGTATAAAACTAAGAATAACAACAACAACTAAAGTATGAAATTAACATGTATGTAAAAAAAATAAAAATAAAAATAATAATACATTTAAAAAAAATAATAGTAATAAAATACAGAAATAAAAGTGCTTTATAATATCAGGGCAGTTATATGAATTTTAAAAGCTTTACATTTTGTATTGTTTTTTATAAGCTTTTTGTTTTGTGATCTCATGTTTGAAAGAGTTGCAAAGTATATTGTGAGATCGGGTTATAAAAGGAAATATTCCAGGGTTTCTTAGAGTTATTTTTGTCTTATGAATATACAACTTTGCCAAAATAATTAAAAGATTAATAATATAATTTAGTTTTTCAGAAAAATATGGGTTTTGAAAACAAAGTAAAATGTCATGAGGTTTTAAATGAAGAGTTCTGTTTAATAATTTTGTCATGTCTATTTTTAAAAAGAAATAGAAAAAGGGCAATACAAAAATAAACGTTCAATATCTTCAAGTGTTGTGTTACAAAAAGTATATTTATCACAAACAGTGAATATATAAACTAATGGCTGCATTTACAGGATAACATCAATGAATAATTTTGTACATTACTTATTTACTTTATTATATATAACATATTTACAGGGTAATGTCCAAATGCTGTGCCATGATATACAATAAAGTTTAAGCAATGTTGATTTACATGGAGGACTGGATCCGACATTAAAGGAATTTCTTATAAAATTGTTATTAAAACCTTATCAAATAAGGAGAGACCATTTACAAAAAGTTGAGGATTTTGTAAGGTTGTATTATTAATATCTAAATCTGAGAATTTGGTTCAGATTATTAGTGATAGCCTTAATTACTTTGTTAAATTATTTTTTATTTACAAATAAACCATATTTTGAAATAAAATTAGGGTACGTGTAAAATTCCCCATTCTTGTCAAAAATCTGGTTTACAATTAAAATGTTGTGACGAACCCAATTCTCCATGTACAATAACTACTTATTATGAATTATATTAGCATTGTTCCACATAAAACACCGGCTAGGAGAAACATTGTGTCTGAACAAAAGTGACCAGAACAGTAATGCTTGTTTGTGATAATTGACCAAAGCAAGTGCCTAGAACAGTTTTCCTCAGTGTTTGTAATGTCTGCACAAAGGAGACGCTGGCAGCTGTGTGAAGATTCGCCTTTGGGGAAAACTGTTGATTTTATACTCGTATCATTAATATTAAAAATTAATATTACCCCAGAATCAATTGCATTGCTATCCCACCCTAAAACATACAATAATAACAACGATAAATGCTGACCAATACTTTATTATCCTTAAGCGGCACCCCCTTTTTTTAAATAGACATGGAAATGCGCATTATGAACTTAAATGGTTGTAATTCAAGAATGCTTTGGAATATAGATGTAAGATTGGTCTTGTTTTAAAAAAGACATTTGGCAGATTTTTGTAGAAGTGAAATAAATTAAGAAAGTTAAACAGAAAGTTTGAGTTTATGAAAATGTACAATGTTAAAAATTGTATTATTCATATTTTATATGCATCTTTTCTAAAAATGCAAAAAAATCAAAGCGAAAAATCTGAACAAGTTGTGTTTCAAATTGTAGGATGATATCTCAAAAAATAAGCTTTCAGTGAGATTTAGTTTGGGCGCAGTACCACACTTCTCCACTAGTTGACATTACTGCACATATAAGGGCGCCTCCATTTCCATATGTTGTTTGAGGGATCTGAACCATTATTTTTACAATTTTCATACAATTTATGAAGTAGACATCCTATTCAGAAGTAGTATTGGAAGTTTTGCAGATTTTGAAATGAATTCAACCTCTAAGAAACACAAGAAGAACACGTTTGTGCATACACAGGTTTCTTGTATACAAACAATACCGGATGCGCGCGCATCCAAGAGGCAAGACCGCTATATGTTATGCCGAGTTCTGTAAAAGAACATTGTAATTAACGTAGATTTCGCATTGTTTGTAAATTCTTGTTGACTCAATAATAAACTGCAATTTCAGAGTTGAATCTGTTTGCTTGTGTTTCATTTGCATATTAATATAACATTATGTAAAAAGTTAGTTAGTTAACTAGTATGAAATTGTCCAACTAAGTTTGCGAATCATAAAAACCTGACATACCCTATGCATTTAGGTTAGTTTACAGCACAACAGCTCCGCGTCATCTCTGCTTCTGCTAGATATAGCCGTAAAGGACTGTTGCTTTCTGCCTCTTAGATGCGCGCGCATCTACGTGATGACGTTGCACAGAAACCCGTGTATTATAGCTCATTATAGATAATTTTTTTCTTTATATTCAAAACATTTTCAGACCTTTTTTTCTAAAATAATTGAATGGATGCTATCTTTTGAAACAAACTGAGGTTTCCATTCTTTCATGATTTTTCAAGTTCATCACTATTTCAAAATAAAGGTCTGAACACGCCTTAGGAGTATGACAATATTCTTGTTCAATATAAAGGGTTAAATTACTTTTTTACTGAAAATGATATAATTCAATAAAAAACTAAAAAACAATAAAAACAAAATATAATGTATGTCATAGCTATATGAATACACTTTAGATGTGTATATAGTGAACATATCTACATTTTCATTCAAACAATTAATTAAAGTGTCACGGGGTGACAAATAATCCCCGGAACTGATTTTACAAGAGAAGTGTTCCCGCCGGGGCACTTTCAGTGTAACACTGTCCCCGGGCCGGTGTGTGTGTCTGTTGTCATGACAACTAAACGGCAGATTGGCAACAGGTGTGGGGACTTCACTCTGAGTGCCTGATTGAAGCCACGCCAGCATTTTGAGAGAATAAAACACAAGTGGAAGAGAAGGCTGGGTGTGTTGTTTTTTCTCCTCCGTTGATCTGGAGTGTTCTCTCTCCGTGTGGGCTTGTTGTTTTTCTTTGTCTTCCCCCGTCGATCTGGTGTGGTTCTCTCCCATTGGGAGACGTTTGTAGAGTGTTGCAGCTGAAGGATCATCGTGAAAGAAGAGGAGTGTCGCTTGTGGGATCCGAGGGCGGTTTTGAAGAGTGGAATTCATTCGCCTGGATTGGAAAAGAGTGAGATGAGTGATTGACAAATTGAATCTCATAAACGCATGTTTTCTACACTAAATTGGATACTGATTTGGAGTGCTTGGATCACGTTGTATACATCGCACTGAGTGAAATATACTGATTCCTTGTCGATCTCTAGCCTCTCCCTTGACCATTGAAAACAGCGAAGTGAAGCCCGCTTGTAGTGGTGAGGAAATTATTCACCACATCTGTCCCAACTCTGACTATCATCGGCTCTTCAGATCGAGACCTCTGGGTGAGTGTTGGCCTTATTTTGCACTTTGAAGAGTGGATTTGTAGTGCTGGAATTGACGTTTCCCATCACGTTGCATGTTTGGAGTTGGACTGTCGTGTGTGTGTGGAAGATTTATATTTTATCGCCGTGCACTCCCCATGTGTCATGCTGGTCTACCGTTCATCATAAGAGCCTAGTGAGATCGATTGTAGTCACCTGTTGGATGTCAGAAGGAAAAGCCCCCCGTGTGCACACCACACATAAGAACTGTTTACCTCTGCTTGAAGTTGTATGCTGTCTGTTCCAGTGAAAGCCCCGCTCAGCTTGTGACTCTGCCCCCGGCAGCACACGTGAGAACTGTTTACCTCTGCTTGAAGTTGTATGCTGCCTGTTCCAGTGAAAGCCCCGCTCAGCTTGTGACTCTGCCCCCGGCAGCACACGTGAGAACTGTTTACCTCTGCTTGAAGTGTTGATTCCGGCTGTTCCAGTGAAGGCCCGCTCAGCTTGTGACTTAAGTCTGTTGTAGCCCTGAAACCCACTTGTTCGTCACTCACCACTGTGAGTCTGGCACCAGCGCCAGAAGGAAGTGAGCTCCGACCGTCTACTCACCTGGGATATCCACTTGTTCGTCCTTTACCACTGTGAGTCCGGCACCAGCGCCAGAAGGAAGTGAGCCCCGACCGTCTACTCACCTGGGATACCCACCCGTTCGTCCTTTACCACTGTGAGTCTGGCACTAGCGCCAGAAGGAAGTGAGCTCCGACCGTCTACTCACCTGGGATACTCACCTGTTCGTCACTTACCGTTGTGAGTCTGGCACCAGCGCCAGAAGGAAGCGAGCCCTGTCCTACCTACTCACCTGTGATACCAACCTGTCCATAGACTTACCACGGTGTTGCCTCGGATTCCTGGGAAAGGAAAGGAGAGGATTTTAGATTAGGATTTTCAAATTGCTTTTAAACATTAAATAAAGTTGTTATTCTTTTATTCCTGTCTCCGGCCTCCTCCTTTGACACGCTCCTCAGGGTGATCCTGGTCTAGGGGTGGGTGCAGTTTGGCTTGGCCCACCTCGACCTGTGACAGATTGTGGCGTAGTCGGCAGGATTCACCTTGAGTTGAGCGATCAGAGGTTGAGCTGGCGGAGGGAGAAGAGCCTGGGGCTCGGCAACCTGTCATGCCGATTTTCATGGGTGCCCCATGGGCCTCGAGGTACGGAGGCCCGGGGTCCGAAGTAAGTCTGTCCCTGTGGAAGACCCAGGTGGAATACCTGGCGGGGCTTCAAGGTCTGAGTGCTCTGCAGAAGGTCCAGTTCGTTTTGAACTCTCTGGAGGGGGAGGCGAGAAGAGAAGTTCAGGCAGCACCAGAAGCCAACCGTGTGACGGTCCAGGCTATTTTTGATTTCCTTACGGGGCAGTATGGAGATACCACTCCGGTAGCCGCTCTGAGGACGAAGTTTTTCAATTCTCGCCAGGGTCCCCGGCAATCTGTTCGAGCATTCGCCTTGCAACTGCGGGAGCAGTTTTCCAGACTCACGGGAAGGCAGGACCATGGCCTGGGGGAAGGAGAGGTGTTGCTGCGAGATCAATTCCTGTTGGGGCTGCGAGAGGGTCCCGTACGTCAGAGCCTGCGGGTGCAGCTTCGGAGAGGACCAGACATGACTTTCGAAGAGCTGAGGCAAGAAGCCCTGGCTCTTGAGCGCGACCAGGCGGAGCATGTGGAAACCCCCAGCTGTTTGGCTACCAATGTCGTTGAATCCCCCTTGGCCACCACGGCACCCGATTGGAAGCAGGTCCTCCGGGAAGAACTGAAGCGAGATGTTCAGGAACAAATGTCCGAGTTGTCCAAGTCTGTCATGGAAGAGCTTCGTCGAGAGCGCCTGCAGCCACCTTTTCACTCTCAGGAACGGGCTTACTCCGACGGGAATCGCCCTTCTGAACGTCGTCCTCCCCGGTCAGTGGGCTCCCGATTCCAGTGGGATGAACATGGGCGGCCCATTTGTAATGGCTGTGGAGAGTCGGGGCATTACTTTCGCCAATGCTCTGCCCGACGGGCATCACGAGGGGGTTTTTAGAGTCTCCGGCCACTGTGGGTCAAGTGGTCGGGACCCCCGTATTAGACCCCTCTTCTTCCACATCCCCCCAGAGTCGCCTGATAGGCCGCTGCCCAGTGGTGGTGGCCCAAGTAAATGGTCAGGAGATACATTGTCTCTTGGACACAGGTTCCCAAGTGACCTTATTCACCGAAAGTTTGGCCCATGAGCTGTTTGGCACCAACGGTAGATCGCCTGTGGAGGCCCCCTGGTTGACGCTGCGTGGGGCAAATGGACTGGACATACCGTACGTAGGATACCTTGTGACCGATTTGAAGATCCATGGAGTTGTAGTGCCTCAGAAGGGGGTGGTAGTTGTCCGAGACCCGTGTCTAGGGTCCCATCGTGCCCTGATTGGGATGAATGTCATCTCGGATTGCTGGGAAGAGCTATTCCGAAGTAGACCGGCACGAGCAGCTGTAACCCCAGTCGGACAGGAGTGGGACCGTATCAGGGCCGATTGCCGCCGGATATGTCTGGCCGAACAACAGCATGACCGGGAAAGCACGGGGAGAGTGGCCTGTCGCTACGCCCTGTCCATTCCAGCTCGAAGTGAGGCTGTAGTCTGGGCCAGGCTGCCCCCTCGACGTTACCATCCGCAAGAGTGGGTGATGGTGGAGCCCCACGAAGAGGGTCCCAAAGTGGAGATAGCTCGAGGACTGGCAACTGTTCAGGGAGGCCGAGTCTCAGTAAGAGTGAGGAACACGAACCCTTTCCCTATCCACCTGTATCATCACCAATGTTTGGCCCGGGTGACCTCAGTAAGACCACAGCAGGTTCGTGAGCAGGGCGAAGTTAACTTTAAGCGGGTGAGTCCTACAGTGGTCGAAGTGGCTTTAGCGCGGGCCGGTCCAGGAGTGGAGGAGGTAGAAGGAGGATTGCCTGCTCACTTAAAGGGAGAGTCTTTACGGGGTGACGGACTGGAGGAAGAACAAGTGGGACAACTGCAAGAGTTCTTGAGGGGATGGCAACATCTGTTCTCTACTCACGAGGAGGACTATGGCCGCACTGACGTGGTAAAGCACCAGATTCCAACTGGGGATGCTGCACCAAGCCGAGAGCGCTACCGACCTGTACCACCGACCTTGTACACCGAGGTCCGCACCCTGTTGCGAGGAATGCTTGACCGAGGGATTATTCGTGAGAGCAGCAGCCCTTGGGCCGCACCGATAGTGTTGGTCCGCAAGAAGACGGGTTCCTGGAGGTTTTGTGTGGATTATCGCCGGTTAAACCTGGTGACCAAGAAGGATGCTTTCCCGTTGCCGCGGGTTGAAGATTCTCTTACGAGCCTCACTCAAGCTGCCTGGTACTCTACCCTCGACTTGGCCAGCGGTTATTGGCAGGTGCAGATGGACGAGCGTGATCGGGAGAAGACGGCATTTACCACCCCTATCGGTCTCTATGAGTGGGACCGGATGCCGTTCGGCCTCTGCAACGCTCCAGCCACGTTCCAGCGGCTGATGCAGCGTTGTTTGGGCAGCCAAGTGATGGATACCACCCTCGTCTACCTTGACGACATCATCACTTACTCCCCCGATTTCAAGTCCCACCTGGAGCATCTTGGGCAAGTCTTTCGCTCCCTAGAGCGCTACGGACTGAAGTTACAACCCGACAAGTGCCAGCTCTTCCGTAAAGAGGTCAAGTTTCTGGGGCACGTGGTCAGTGCGGCAGGGATCTCCGTTGATCCAGAAAAAGTGAGGGCGGTGCAAGAGTGGACCGCTCCCCAGACGGTGCGTCAAGTTCGGTCATTCCTGGGCTTCGTGGGCTACTATAGGCGCTTCATTAAGGACTTCTCCAGAATCGCCAAACCCATCAACCAGCGGTTGGGAGGCACGGGTCGAGCACGGGGTCGAGGGTCCCCCTCCATCCAATGGGACCCAGCCTGTGAAGCCGCTTTCCAGCAGCTCAAGCAGGAGCTCTTACAAGCCCCGATATTGGCCTTTGCCGACTTTACTCAACCATTCATCCTGTACACCGATGCAAGCCAACTAGGGTTGGGAACCGTCTTGGCGCAGAAACAACAGGGAGAGGAGAAAGTGATCGCCTATGCAAGCCGAAGCTTACACCCCGCAGAGAAGAATGACTCGAATTACAGCTCTTTTAAACTCGAGCTACTGGCCATGAAGTGGGCGCTGGGCGAGAAATTTAAAGACTACTTGTGGGGAGCCAAGGTACGGGTTGTCACGGACAATAACCCGCTGGTGCATCTACAAACGGCCAAACTAGGGGCAGTGGAGCAACGCTGGGTGGCGCAACTGGCCAACTTCGATTACCAGATCCAGTACCGGCCAGGTAGAGAGCACACCAACGCTGACGTGTTATCCAGGTTACCAGGGGAAGGATCGGCAGGCCATACACCGACCCCAGAACTGGGGTCCTACGAGGGATTAATGGTGGGAGTTGTAGAGGCACCAGGGCAGACACCTGAGGACCCCCCTCCGTGTTGGGGGTGGGACCCACAACGCTGGAGACTGTGGCAGGGCGAAGATGGAGATGTGCTGCGGGTACGGACATGGTTGGAGCAGAAGATCTGGCCCGAGGGGGCGGAACGTCGAACTCAGACCCGGAGTGTGCGAGGCTTGCTGGGACAGAGGGAAAGGCTCTATTTGAGGGATGGGGTGCTCTGTAGGACGCTTCAGGACCCAGGCCGAGGAGAAGAGGTCTGTCAGATCGTGGTCCCTGCAGGTCGTTGGCAGGCTTTACTGGAGGCGTACCATGCTAGGATGGGACATCAAGGGCAGGAGAGGACATTGGCTTTGTTGAGACGACATTTCTACTGGCCTGGGATGGAGGGTACCACCAGGACTTACCTTCAGAGATGCCCACGTTGCACCTTGTTCAAGTCCAGGAGGGAGGCGCGGGCACCGCTGGTCCCGATTCAGGCCAGGGCACCTCTGCACATGGTGGCAATGGACTTCCTCACCCTGGGACGGCCGGTGGACCAGATCCAGAATATTCTTGTTGTTACCGATCTGTTCACTAAACATGCTTGGGCCATCCCCACTATGGACCAAACTGCCCTGACCACTGCTAACGCCCTCTGGAAGTACGTGATCCAGCCATTTGGATGCCCTGAAATCCTCCATTCAGACCAAGGGGCTAACTTCGAGTCAAAGGTGATTCATGAATTATGCCAACTGTACGGATGTAAGAAGACCCATACGACCCCATATCATCCTCAAGGGAACGGGGGGTGTGAACGATTCAATCAAACCTTGCTGGGCTTGTTGGGAACCTTGGAGGAAGAGCAGCAGGGCCACTGGGCTGATCGGCTCCCAGCAGTGATGCAGGCGTACAACAATAGCATACACAGTACCACCGGTTATGCCCCTACCTACCTGATGTTCGGCCGACATGTGAGGCTTCCTATGGATATGCTTATGGGAACCACTGGGGGAGAAGAGGGAAGTAGTCTGTCCGACTGGGTAGCGAACCACCACCGACGCCTTCAGTCCGCATACGAACAAGTCGCTGGCCGGATTAATCAGGCGGCGTTAAAGAGCAAGAGACTGTACGATAGGACGGCCCGAGAAGCCCCGCTACTGCCCGGGGAGAGGGTGCTGCTACGGGACAATCGCCGACAAGGGAAGGGAAAGTTGAGCAACCGATGGGAGGCCCAGCCATATGTCGTTCAGCGACAACCCCATCCGGACCAACCTGTATATGCCTTACGGCCTGAAGGTAAGACGGGCCCTGAACGGGTGTTACACCGTAACCTGATCCGCCCTTGCCCGAATTACCCAAAGCCAGTGGTAGAGAACCCACCGGCCGAGACGACTTGGATGCCCCCGCTGGTAGGATGGGCAGTGATCCCGAGGGGCCTAGGCCTAGGACCACGACCTGAAGCACCCATCTCTCCACCCCGACGTTCGCAACGAGAGAATCGGGGTCAGCCTCCAGCCAGGTACGGAGACTGGGTGACTGGAGACCGTTCTCGGGACTAGAACGGTTTGGCAGGGGGGTATGTCACGGGGTGACAAATAATCCCCGGAACTGATTTTACAAGAGAAGTGTTCCCGCCGGGGCACTTTCAGTGTAACACTGTCCCCGGGCCGGTGTGTGTGTCTGTTGTCATGACAACTAAACGGCAGATTGGCAACAGGTGTGGGGACTTCACTCTGAGTGCCTGATTGAAGCCACGCCAGCATTTTGAGAGAATAAAACACAAGTGGAAGAGAAGGCTGGGTGTGTTGTTTTTCTCCTCCGTTGATCTGGAGTGTTCTCTCTCCGTGTGGGCTTGTTGTTTTTCTTTGTCTTCCCCCGTCGATCTGGTGTGGTTCTCTCCCATTGGGAGACGTTTGTAGAGTGTTGCAGCTGAAGGATCATCGTGAAAGAAGAGGAGTGTCGCTTGTGGGATCCGAGGGCGGTTTTGAAGAGTGGAATTCGTTCGCCTGGATTGGAAAAGAGTGAGATGAGTGATTGACAAATTGAATCTCATAAACGCATGTTTTCTACACTAAATTGGATACTGATTTGGAGTGCTTGGATCACGTTGTATACATCGCACTGAGTGAAATATACTGATTCCTTGTCGATCTCTAGCCTCTCCCTTGACCATTGAAAACAGCGAAGTGAAGCCCGCTTGTAGTGGTGAGGAAATTATTCACCACATCTGTCCCAACTCTGACTATCATCGGCTCTTCAGATCGAGACCTCTGGGTGAGTGTTGGCCTTATTTTGCACTTTGAAGAGTGGATTTGTAGTGCTGGAATTGACGTTTCCCATCACGTTGCATGTTTGGAGTTGGACTGTCGTGTGTGTGTGGAAGATTTATATTTTATCGCCGTGCACTCCCCATGTGTCATGCTGGTCTACCGTTCATCATAAGAGCCTAGTGAGATCGATTGTAGTCACCTGTTGGATGTCAGAAGGAAAAGCCCCCCGTGTGCACACCACACATAAGAACTGTTTACCTCTGCTTGAAGTTGTATGCTGTCTGTTCCAGTGAAAGCCCCGCTCAGCTTGTGACTCTGCCCCCGGCAGCACACGTGAGAACTGTTTACCTCTGCTTGAAGTTGTATGCTGCCTGTTCCAGTGAAAGCCCCGCTCAGCTTGTGACTCTGCCCCCGGCAGCACACGTGAGAACTGTTTACCTCTGCTTGAAGTGTTGATTCCGGCTGTTCCAGTGAAGGCCCGCTCAGCTTGTGACTTAAGTCTGTTGTAGCCCTGAAACCCACTTGTTCGTCACTCACCACTGTGAGTCTGGCACCAGCGCCAGAAGGAAGTGAGCTCCGACCGTCTACTCACCTGGGATATCCACTTGTTCGTCCTTTACCACTGTGAGTCCGGCACCAGCGCCAGAAGGAAGTGAGCCCCGACCGTCTACTCACCTGGGATACCCACCCGTTCGTCCTTTACCACTGTGAGTCTGGCACTAGCGCCAGAAGGAAGTGAGCTCCGACCGTCTACTCACCTGGGATACTCACCTGTTCGTCACTTACCGTTGTGAGTCTGGCACCAGCGCCAGAAGGAAGCGAGCCCTGTCCTACCTACTCACCTGTGATACCTACCTGTCCATAGACTTACCACGGTGTTGCCTCGGATTCCTGGGAAAGGAAAGGAGAGGATTTTAGATTAGGATTTTCAAATTGCTTTTAAACATTAAATAAAGTTGTTATTCTTTTATTCCTGTCTCCGGCCTCCTCCTTTGACACGCTCCTCAGGGTGATCCTGGTCTAGGGGTGGGTGCAGTTTGGCTTGGCCCACCTCGACCTGTGACAGATTGTGGCGTAGTCGGCAGGATTCACCTTGAGTTGAGCGATCAAAGGTTGAGCTGGCGGAGGGAGAAGAGCCTGGGGCTCGGCAACCTGTCATGCCGATTTTCATGGGTGCCCCATGGGCCTCGAGGTACGGAGGCCCGGGGTCCGAAGTAAGTCTGTCCCTGTGGAAGACCCAGGTGGAATACCTGGCGGGGCTTCAAGGTCTGAGTGCTCTGCAGAAGGTCCAGTTCGTTTTGAACTCTCTGGAGGGGGAGGCGAGAAGAGAAGTTCAGGCAGCACCAGAAGCCAACCGTGTGACGGTCCAGGCTATTTTTGATTTCCTTACGGGGCAGTATGGAGATACCACTCCGGTAGCCGCTCTGAGGACGAAGTTTTTCAATTCTCGCCAGGGTCCCCGGCAATCTGTTCGAGCATTCGCCTTGCAACTGCGGGAGCAGTTTTCCAGACTCACGGGAAGGCAGGACCATGGCCTGGGGGAAGGAGAGGTGTTGCTGCGAGATCAATTCCTGTTGGGGCTGCGAGAGGGTCCCGTACGTCAGAGCCTGCGGGTGCAGCTTCGGAGAGGACCAGACATGACTTTCGAAGAGCTGAGGCAAGAAGCCCTGGCTCTTGAGCGCGACCAGGCGGAGCATGTGGAAACCCCCAGCTGTTTGGCTACCAATGTCGTTGAATCCCCCTTGGCCACCACGGCACCCGATTGGAAGCAGGTCCTCCGGGAAGAACTGAAGCGAGATGTTCAGGAACAAATGTCCGAGTTGTCCAAGTCTGTCATGGAAGAGCTTCGTCGAGAGCGCCTGCAGCCACCTTTTCACTCTCAGGAACGGGCTTACTCCGACGGGAATCGCCCTTCTGAACGTCGTCCTCCCCGGTCAGTGGGCTCCCGATTCCAGTGGGATGAACATGGGCGGCCCATTTGTAATGGCTGTGGAGAGTCGGGGCATTACTTTCGCCAATGCTCTGCCCGACGGGCATCACGAGGGGGTTTTTAGAGTCTCCGGCCACTGTGGGTCAAGTGGTCGGGACCCCCGTATTAGACCCCTCTTCTTCCACATCCCCCCAGAGTCGCCTGATAGGCCGCTGCCCAGTGGTGGTGGCCCAAGTAAATGGTCAGGAGATACATTGTCTCTTGGACACAGGTTCCCAAGTGACCTTATTCACCGAAAGTTTGGCCCATGAGCTGTTTGGCACCAACGGTAGATCGCCTGTGGAGGCCCCCTGGTTGACGCTGCGTGGGGCAAATGGACTGGACATACCGTACGTAGGATACCTTGTGACCGATTTGAAGATCCATGGAGTTGTAGTGCCTCAGAAGGGGGTGGTAGTTGTCCGAGACCCGTGTCTAGGGTCCCATCGTGCCCTGATTGGGATGAATGTCATCTCGGATTGCTGGGAAGAGCTATTCCGAAGTAGACCGGCACGAGCAGCTGTAACCCCAGTCGGACAGGAGTGGGACCGTATCAGGGCCGATTGCCGCCGGATATGTCTGGCCGAACAACAGCATGACCGGGAAAGCACGGGGAGAGTGGCCTGTCGCTACGCCCTGTCCATTCCAGCTCGAAGTGAGGCTGTAGTCTGGGCCAGGCTGCCCCCTCGACGTTACCATCCGCAAGAGTGGGTGATGGTGGAGCCCCACGAAGAGGGTCCCAAAGTGGAGATAGCTCGAGGACTGGCAACTGTTCAGGGAGGCCGAGTCTCAGTAAGAGTGAGGAACACGAACCCTTTCCCTATCCACCTGTATCATCACCAATGTTTGGCCCGGGTGACCTCAGTAAGACCACAGCAGGTTCGTGAGCAGGGCGAAGTTAACTTTAAGCGGGTGAGTCCTACAGTGGTCGAAGTGGCTTTAGCGCGGGCCGGTCCAGGAGTGGAGGAGGTAGAAGGAGGATTGCCTGCTCACTTAAAGGGAGAGTCTTTACGGGGTGACGGACTGGAGGAAGAACAAGTGGGACAACTGCAAGAGTTCTTGAGGGGATGGCAACATCTGTTCTCTACTCACGAGGAGGACTATGGCCGCACTGACGTGGTAAAGCACCAGATTCCAACTGGGGATGCTGCACCAAGCCGAGAGCGCTACCGACCTGTACCACCGACCTTGTACACCGAGGTCCGCACCCTGTTGCGAGGAATGCTTGACCGAGGGATTATTCGTGAGAGCAGCAGCCCTTGGGCCGCACCGATAGTGTTGGTCCGCAAGAAGACGGGTTCCTGGAGGTTTTGTGTGGATTATCGCCGGTTAAACCTGGTGACCAAGAAGGATGCTTTCCCGTTGCCGCGGGTTGAAGATTCTCTTACGAGCCTCACTCAAGCTGCCTGGTACTCTACCCTCGACTTGGCCAGCGGTTATTGGCAGGTGCAGATGGACGAGCGTGATCGGGAGAAGACGGCATTTACCACCCCTATCGGTCTCTATGAGTGGGGACCGGATGCCGTTCGGCCTCTGCAACGCTCCAGCCACGTTCCAGCGGCTGATGCAGCGTTGTTTGGGCAGCCAAGTGATGGATACCACCCTCGTCTACCTTGACGACATCATCACTTACTCCCCCGATTTCAAGTCCCACCTGGAGCATCTTGGGCAAGTCTTTCGCTCCCTAGAGCGCTACGGACTGAAGTTACAACCCGACAAGTGCCAGCTCTTCCGTAAAGAGGTCAAGTTTCTGGGGCACGTGGTCAGTGCGGCAGGGATCTCCGTTGATCCAGAAAAAGTGAGGGCGGTGCAAGAGTGGACCGCTCCCCAGACGGTGCGTCAAGTTCGGTCATTCCTGGGCTTCGTGGGCTACTATAGGCGCTTCATTAAGGACTTCTCCAGAATCGCCAAACCCATCAACCAGCGGTTGGGAGGCACGGGTCGAGCACGGGGTCGAGGGTCCCCCTCCATCCAATGGGACCCAGCCTGTGAAGCCGCTTTCCAGCAGCTCAAGCAGGAGCTCTTACAAGCCCCGATATTGGCCTTTGCCGACTTTACTCAACCATTCATCCTGTACACCGATGCAAGCCAACTAGGGTTGGGAGCCGTCTTGGCGCAGAAACAACAGGGAGAGGAGAAAGTGATCGCCTATGCAAGCCGAAGCTTACACCCCGCAGAGAAGAATGACTCGAATTACAGCTCTTTTAAACTCGAGCTACTGGCCATGAAGTGGGCGCTGGGCGAGAAATTTAAAGACTACTTGTGGGGAGCCAAGGTACGGGTTGTCACGGACAATAACCCGCTGGTGCATCTACAAACGGCCAAACTAGGGGCAGTGGAGCAACGCTGGGTGGCGCAACTGGCCAACTTCGATTACCAGATCCAGTACCGGCCAGGTAGAGAGCACACCAACGCTGACGTGTTATCCAGGTTACCAGGGGAAGGATCGGCAGGCCATACACCGACCCCAGAACTGGGGTCCTACGAGGGATTAATGGTGGGAGTTGTAGAGGCACCAGGGCAGACACCTGAGGACCCCCCTCCGTGTTGGGGGTGGGACCCACAACGCTGGAGACTGTGGCAGGGCGAAGATGGAGATGTGCTGCGGGTACGGACATGGTTGGAGCAGAAGATCTGGCCCGAGGGGGCGGAACGTCGAACTCAGACCCGGAGTGTGCGAGGCTTGCTGGGACAGAGGGAAAGGCTCTATTTGAGGGATGGGGTGCTCTGTAGGACGCTTCAGGACCCAGGCCGAGGAGAAGAGGTCTGTCAGATCGTGGTCCCTGCAGGTCGTTGGCAGGCTTTACTGGAGGCGTACCATGCTAGGATGGGACATCAAGGGCAGGAGAGGACATTGGCTTTGTTGAGACGACATTTCTACTGGCCTGGGATGGAGGGTACCACCAGGACTTACCTTCAGAGATGCCCACGTTGCACCTTGTTCAAGTCCAGGAGGGAGGCGCGGGCACCGCTGGTCCCGATTCAGGCCAGGGCACCTCTGCACATGGTGGCAATGGACTTCCTCACCCTGGGACGGCCGGTGGACCAGATCCAGAATATTCTTGTTGTTACCGATCTGTTCACTAAACATGCTTGGGCCATCCCCACTATGGACCAAACTGCCCTGACCACTGCTAACGCCCTCTGGAAGTACGTGATCCAGCCATTTGGATGCCCTGAAATCCTCCATTCAGACCAAGGGGCTAACTTCGAGTCAAAGGTGATTCATGAATTATGCCAACTGTACGGATGTAAGAAGACCCATACGACCCCATATCATCCTCAAGGGAACGGGGGGTGTGAACGATTCAATCAAACCTTGCTGGGCTTGTTGGGAACCTTGGAGGAAGAGCAGCAGGGCCACTGGGCTGATCGGCTCCCAGCAGTGATGCAGGCGTACAACAATAGCATACACAGTACCACCGGTTATGCCCCTACCTACCTGATGTTCGGCCGACATGTGAGGCTTCCTATGGATATGCTTATGGGAACCACTGGGGGAGAAGAGGGAAGTAGTCTGTCCGACTGGGTAGCGAACCACCACCGACGCCTTCAGTCCGCATACGAACAAGTCGCTGGCCGGATTAATCAGGCGGCGTTAAAGAGCAAGAGACTGTACGATAGGACGGCCCGAGAAGCCCCGCTACTGCCCGGGGAGAGGGTGCTGCTACGGGACAATCGCCGACAAGGGAAGGGAAAGTTGAGCAACCGATGGGAGGCCCAGCCATATGTCGTTCAGCGACAACCCCATCCGGACCAACCTGTATATGCCTTACGGCCTGAAGGTAAGACGGGCCCTGAACGGGTGTTACACCGTAACCTGATCCGCCCTTGCCCGAATTACCCAAAGCCAGTGGTAGAGAACCCACCGGCCGAGACGACTTGGATGCCCCCGCTGGTAGGATGGGCAGTGATCCCGAGGGGCCTAGGCCTAGGACCACGACCTGAAGCACCCATCTCTCCACCCCGACGTTCGCAACGAGAGAATCGGGGTCAGCCTCCAGCCAGGTACGGAGACTGGGTGACTGGAGACCGTTCTCGGGACTAGAACGGTTTGGCAGGGGGGTATGTCACGGGGTGACAAATAATCCCCGGAACTGATTTTACAAGAGAAGTGTTCCCGCCGGGGCACTTTCAGTGTAACACTGTCCCCGGGCCGGTGTGTGTGTCTGTTGTCATGACAACTAAACGGCAGATTGGCAACAGGTGTGGGGACTTCACTCTGAGTGCCTGATTGAAGCCACGCCAGCATTTTGAGAGAATAAAACACAAGTGGAAGAGAAGGCTGGGTGTGTTGTTTTTCTCCTCCGTTGATCTGGAGTGTTCTCTCTCCGTGTGGGCTTGTTGTTTTTCTTTGTCTTCCCCCGTCGATCTGGTGTGGTTCTCTCCAATTGGGAGACGTTTGTAGAGTGTTGCAGCTGAAGGATCATCGTGAAAGAAGAGGAGTGTCGCTTGTGGGATCCGAGGGCGGTTTTGAAGAGTGGAATTCGTTCGCCTGGATTGGAAAAGAGTGAGATGAGTGATTGACAAATTGAATCTCATAAACGCATGTTTTCTACACTAAATTGGATACTGATTTGGAGTGCTTGGATCACGTTGTATACATCGCACTGAGTGAAATATACTGATTCCTTGTCGATCTCTAGCCTCTCCCTTGACCATTGAAAACAGCGAAGTGAAGCCCGCTTGTAGTGGTGAGGAAATTATTCACCACATCTGTCCCAACTCTGACTATCATCGGCTCTTCAGATCGAGACCTCTGGGTGAGTGTTGGCCTTATTTTGCACTTTGAAGAGTGGATTTGTAGTGCTGGAATTGACGTTTCCCATCACGTTGCATGTTTGGAGTTGGACTGTCGTGTGTGTGTGGAAGATTTATATTTTATCGCCGTGCACTCCCCATGTGTCATGCTGGTCTACCGTTCATCATAAGAGCCTAGTGAGATCGATTGTAGTCACCTGTTGGATGTCAGAAGGAAAAGCCCCCCGTGTGCACACCACACATAAGAACTGTTTACCTCTGCTTGAAGTTGTATGCTGTCTGTTCCAGTGAAAGCCCCGCTCAGCTTGTGACTCTGCCCCCGGCAGCACACGTGAGAACTGTTTACCTCTGCTTGAAGTTGTATGCTGCCTGTTCCAGTGAAAGCCCCGCTCAGCTTGTGACTCTGCCCCCGGCAGCACACGTGAGAACTGTTTACCTCTGCTTGAAGTTTTATGCTGTCTGTCCCAGTAGAAGCCCTGCTCCGCTTGTGACTCTGTCTCCTGCCACCCATGTGAGAGCTGTTCACCTCTATTTGAAGTGTTGATTCCGGCTGTTCCAGTGAAGGCCCGCTCAGCTTGTGACTTAAGTCTGTTGTAGCCCTGAAACCCACTTGTTCGTCACTCACCACTGTGAGTCTGGCACCAGCGCCAGAAGGAAGTGAGCTCCGACCGTCTACTCACCTGGGATATCCACTTGTTCGTCCTTTACCACTGTGAGTCCGGCACCAGCGCCAGAAGGAAGTGAGCCCCGACCGTCTACTCACCTGGGATACCCACCCGTTCGTCCTTTACCACTGTGAGTCTGGCACTAGCGCCAGAAGGAAGTGAGCTCCGACCGTCTACTCACCTGGGATACTCACCTGTTCGTCACTTACCGTTGTGAGTCTGGCACCAGCGCCAGAAGGAAGCGAGCCCTGTCCTACCTACTCACCTGTGATACCTACCTGTCCATAGACTTACCACGGTGTTGCCTCGGATTCCTGGGAAAGGAAAGGAGAGGATTTTAGATTAGGATTTTCAAATTGCTTTTAAACATTAAATAAAGTTGTTATTCTTTTATTCCTGTCTCCGGCCTCCTCCTTTGACACGCTCCTCAGGGTGATCCTGGTCTAGGGGTGGGTGCAGTTTGGCTTGGCCCACCTCGACCTGTGACAGATTGTGGCGTAGTCGGCAGGATTCACCTTGAGTTGAGCGATCAGAGGTTGAGCTGGCGGAGGGAGAAGAGCCTGGGGCTCGGCAACCTGTCATGCCGATTTTCATGGGTGCCCCATGGGCCTCGAGGTACGGAGGCCCGGGGTCCGAAGTAAGTCTGTCCCTGTGGAAGACCCAGGTGGAATACCTGGCGGGGCTTCAAGGTCTGAGTGCTCTGCAGAAGGTCCAGTTCGTTTTGAACTCTCTGGAGGGGGAGGCGAGAAGAGAAGTTCAGGCAGCACCAGAAGCCAACCGTGTGACGGTCCAGGCTATTTTTGATTTCCTTACGGGGCAGTATGGAGATACCACTCCGGTAGCCGCTCTGAGGACGAAGTTTTTCAATTCTCGCCAGGGTCCCCGGCAATCTGTTCGAGCATTCGCCTTGCAACTGCGGGAGCAGTTTTCCAGACTCACGGGAAGGCAGGACCATGGCCTGGGGGAAGGAGAGGTGTTGCTGCGAGATCAATTCCTGTTGGGGCTGCGAGAGGGTCCCGTACGTCAGAGCCTGCGGGTGCAGCTTCGGAGAGGACCAGACATGACTTTCGAAGAGCTGAGGCAAGAAGCCCTGGCTCTTGAGCGCGACCAGGCGGAGCATGTGGAAACCCCCAGCTGTTTGGCTACCAATGTCGTTGAATCCCCCTTGGCCACCACGGCACCCGATTGGAAGCAGGTCCTCCGGGAAGAACTGAAGCGAGATGTTCAGGAACAAATGTCCGAGTTGTCCAAGTCTGTCATGGAAGAGCTTCGTCGAGAGCGCCTGCAGCCACCTTTTCACTCTCAGGAACGGGCTTACTCCGACGGGAATCGCCCTTCTGAACGTCGTCCTCCCCGGTCAGTGGGCTCCCGATTCCAGTGGGATGAACATGGGCGGCCCATTTGTAATGGCTGTGGAGAGTCGGGGCATTACTTTCGCCAATGCTCTGCCCGACGGGCATCACGAGGGGGTTTTTAGAGTCTCCGGCCACTGTGGGTCAAGTGGTCGGGACCCCCGTATTAGACCCCTCTTCTTCCACATCCCCCCAGAGTCGCCTGATAGGCCGCTGCCCAGTGGTGGTGGCCCAAGTAAATGGTCAGGAGATACATTGTCTCTTGGACACAGGTTCCCAAGTGACCTTATTCACCGAAAGTTTGGCCCATGAGCTGTTTGGCACCAACGGTAGATCGCCTGTGGAGGCCCCCTGGTTGACGCTGCGTGGGGCAAATGGACTGGACATACCGTACGTAGGATACCTTGTGACCGATTTGAAGATCCATGGAGTTGTAGTGCCTCAGAAGGGGGTGGTAGTTGTCCGAGACCCGTGTCTAGGGTCCCATCGTGCCCTGATTGGGATGAATGTCATCTCGGATTGCTGGGAAGAGCTATTCCGAAGTAGACCGGCACGAGCAGCTGTAACCCTAGTCGGACAGGAGTGGGACCGTATCAGGGCCGATTGCCGCCGGATATGTCTGGCCGAACAACAGCATGACCGGGAAAGCACGGGGAGAGTGGCCTGTCGCTACGCCCTGTCCATTCCAGCTCGAAGTGAGGCTGTAGTCTGGGCCAGGCTGCCCCCTCGACGTTACCATCCGCAAGAGTGGGTGATGGTGGAGCCCCACAAAGAGGGTCCCAAAGTGGAGATAGCTCGAGGACTGGCAACTGTTCAGGGAGGCCGAGTCTCAGTAAGAGTGAGGAACACGAACCCTTTCCCTATCCACCTGTATCATCACTAATGTTTGGCCCGGGTGACCTCAGTAAGACCACAGCAGGTTCGTGAGCAGGGCGAAGTTAACTTTAAGCGGGTGAGTCCTACAGTGGTCGAAGTGGCTTTAGCGCGGGCCGGTCCAGGAGTGGAGGAGGTAGAAGGAGGATTGCCTGCTCACTTAAAGGGAGAGTCTTTACGGGGTGACGGACTGGAGGAAGAACAAGTGGGACAACTGCAAGAGTTCTTGAGGGGATGGCAACATCTGTTCTCTACTCACGAGGAGGACTATGGCCGCACTGACGTGGTAAAGCACCAGATTCCAACTGGGGATGCTGCACCAAGCCGAGAGCGCTACCGACCTGTACCACCGACCTTGTACACCGAGGTCCGCACCCTGTTGCGAGGAATGCTTGACCGAGGGATTATTCGTGAGAGCAGCAGCCCTTGGGCCGCACCGATAGTGTTGGTCCGCAAGAAGACGGGTTCCTGGAGGTTTTGTGTGGATTACCGCCGGTTGAACCTGTAAGGCTGGAGAAACTGGTTGGAGAGATAGACTGGTCTGGACAAAGGACCTTGCTGGAAATTACCATCTGACCTCCCCCATACAGTCTCACTCCCTCTCATGCCTAAAGACTCACACAAGAATATATATGTGGTTTAATATGAATGATTATTATGTTTAGTATCATTTTTAATGTCTCAGAGTGAGTGGTACAAATGTCTCATTTCCAACTTAATTAAACAAAAAGAAATCAGGTTTTGAGAAGTTTAGAGAAACTGGCACACAAAGGAAGACTGGTCTCTAGGCAAATGGTCTCCTACCTCCAAAAGGTGTCAACTCTGAATGTAAATTCCCATTGTTAGCATGTGAAAGAGGTTTTGGCTATTTAATGGAATGCAGCAGAGGGATCGGGCCTTTTCTGTATCTAGACTGGCCCGTGATGGCTGGAAGTGACCGAGTCTTCCAGCCTCATGTAATTTGCATCAGGTTGGGTTCGCATCTCTTCTTTTTATTCATGCTTTATATTGATTATCTTTGAATTGATTATACAATTGACCTGATACCTGATTTAATAAATTGTTACATTTGATTATTCAAACTGATTTTGACCTTGTTCATTTAATAGTCTAAAAGTAATAATCAAACATTCGCTCACTTTTAGTGATGCATAGATATTATCAAAACCTTTCATTTATGGAGTCAGATGAAATAACGAGTAAATACATATGAGAAATGTATTGCATTTAACCCAAATTACTTTGAGATGCTGGAAAGACGGAACGCGCAAGAAACCTTCCCGTGTTATTGGAAACCCTCATTGGACCAATATAGCGCGGCTTACAAATTGGTGACCCCGACGTGATCTCGCAACAAATGGATTTCGCGAGCAAAGTCTTTTCCAGAAAAGTTTTGGGAATCTAAAATCAACACAGAGGTTTGAACATCTTCTCTTTCTTCCGCCGCTGTGGTAAGTCAACTTTTTCTGCCCTTTTTAGAAGTGTTTAAGAAAATGTTTGCATTGTTTACGGGTCGGAAGGCTCTTTGTTCTAGAAACACGTGTGAGGACGTGATTAGATTAGCAGCGGCAGCGCAGATGAAGAATGAAAACACTTGTATAGATTTGAAAGATCTCCTTGTTTGCCTTAGCAACAAGAAACGAAACCTAAAATTGGAATAACATCTTCCAAATAATGAATAACTCGACGAAGAACCGAAAAAATAAAGCCTAAAAGTTTTAAAAATCAGCCGCATGTCTTTGCCATTGTTGTATTGGCTTGTAAACAAACCAGCAACACATAAAGAGATTGAGCAAACAACAGAAATAAAAAGCTAAGTTTATAAACGATCGAAAAACGCGTTTTATAAATAAAAAGGCAGGTCGATTAATTGTTTATGAAAAGCAAAGAAAGTTTGGAAAAACAGGATGATATGATTTACACAGGCTAGAAATCAGATCTAGGCTAAGCTAAATGCTTCCAAACGCTTAACCCTTTGTGTCGCCGGCCCACCGGTAGGCCCAAAGTCACATTGAAAGCATTAATATCCTATACTAAACCTAAACTAATCTTGACAAACTACATTTGAAAGCTTGAACTTTAACACATATGAGATTAAAAAGCATGCAATAATTCTGTTAATTTTCAAATTGGAAATTGTATGAACGCATTATGCTCATAGAACACAATTTAGTCGTTTGTACAACAATGTGCAAGGGCTGAATTTAAGTTTATTCTTTAAACACGGGATTGCTTTACTGTAAGTGTACTTGAAACACTTAGGTAAAGGCTGTAGATATCCTCTAGGCCATGTGTCCTGTGTTGAACTGAATTAAACACGTGTGTCTATGCCATGCTATGATGTGATTCGCAATGAATTTGAAAATCAGAAACAGCGAACGCGCATCTTATTAATCCTGAAACCACAAAACTCTCATATTCAAAGTTCCAGAGAACGTCGCGCATTAGGGTTCAGTAACTCTGAATCTTGAACAAAAATGTATGCATTGTTACGTTTGAATTCACTCTAAATGACTCTGAGATTGTTTTTCCCAAATAGATTATTGGATTCGTATATTTCCACAATTTTGCGACCAGATCAGCGACGGGCTGAGACCTGGCATCATTGCAAGTATACTTGAATGCAGGAGCGGGTTAATTTCCGTTTAGAAATAGCGAAAGCAATCTAAATTTGGGTACGCTCATACCTCTGTTCTTAGTTTAATGTTACTTTAGAGAAGTGTCTACTAAAGTAAATGATTGGATTAAGTTCCTGAGGGGGCATTCAAGGAGGTTATGAAAAAGTATCTTTTATTGTGTACGTGTGAATTACGGCAAATCTTAGATATATAACCAATTACCTCTGATTGATGACCAGGACTGGCGAGTTTGTGTCGAGAGACCTGCGAAAGACCAGGACCTCTAAGTGATATAGTCTCCCAAATCTAAGCGGATAAAATATTATTAAAGAGTCAAAAGAGAATAATTAAACATTAAAATGATAATTTTACCTACACGTAGTCTTTAAAGAGACTAAAAATGAAAGAATAGGCATTTGAAATCTAAAAAGAGAAACAGCGAACGCGCATCTCATTAATTCTATAACGAAAAACCCTTTCCATCATTGTGAAATTAAGCAAATATAAATTAGAACATGGATAATGATCATGTCCTGTTTAAACTATGGGCCGAAAAGGTCGAGCCTACACTGTGCAAACTCAGTAGAAAAGGTCTTAACATAGACACTATTGACAATGAAATTTTCACTTGGTGGAAAACAGTGGGTAGTAAGCAGAAGAAATCAAAACATGGTGAGATAATTGAGGCGTTAAACTTCATAAGTTATAAACAGCTACATAAGTCAACCAAATTTCTATCTTCGCTTATGGAGGTTAAATGTGAAGAAGTTCATTCTAAAAATGAGGAGGCACAAATGTCTGAGGCAAAGATTCAAGATCTTCAAACACAGCTAGATAGATTACTATCTGAACAGTTAGCCCTGACTAAAAAGTGCAAAAATCACAAAGACACCATTGCAGATCTTAAGGCTAAACTAAATGCTAAAAAGTCCAAGTCTCCCATAACGCTTAACAGCGATGAGACGAAAAATGTGCACTTCTTAGATGAGCCAGCCTGCTCTAACAATCGTGTATCTTTTCAGACAGATGAAGCGCGTGATCAAATTTTGAAAAGAGTGCCTGTCTCAGCCCTTAAGGTGATACAGCACCCAAACGGCACAGAGTCAAGCATCCGACGTCCTTTAACGGTAACTGAATGTAACTTGTTTAAAGCAGAGATCGGACCATTCCCTTTGAAAGGGCCATTCGAACCCTGGTGGCGACGCATTGTAAGTCTAAAACATGCATTTCAACTCGAACCAAAAGATATTTGGCAAATTGTAATCAGCTCAATTCCAGATGTTTTGATCTACAAGATACCACAGGTTTTGATGACAGGCACCATTGTGCAGTCAATGTGTCAAAATGAGCCTGAGAGTGAAATCTTTAATAGACTCAAACAATGCCTTCGTGATCTGCGTGGTTGTAGTCCTGTTGGATGGGAACTGATTTTCAATCGGAAACAGAATCCTGAAGAATCGTTTGAGACATATGCAGAAAATATGTTTGAACTTTTTGAGGAATATGCTGGAATTGAAAATGTTAACCACAACAATGTAACTCTCCTTGATTTACTGCTTACAAATGCAGGTCCGCGTGTACAGCAATCGCTCACGTATGGTGCTTCTCCAGCTCAAAATACATTTGAAGATATAGTTAGCTGGGCAACACGAATTGAGTCACGAAAACAAATGCATTGTGAGGTAGCGGTGTTAGAATGTCATGAAAATCATCCGTCTGCAGGAGAATCCAGGAAGCCACACTATGGCAAACTGAGCAGATTCTGTAATTCCTGTCACAAAACAGGCCATACAGAGGAAAAGTGTTGGTCCCTGGACAGAGGCAGACCTCCACCCTATTTCAAAAAACGCAGACAACCACACTCTGACAGAAAACAGCACTCTGCAGATAACCAAAGCTCAAAAGCATCTAAAACGCTCACTGAGCTGACAACTTTGATTACTCAAGGTCTTCAGCTATTAGCGTCATTTGCTAGTCGGGTAGCAGCTCAATAGCAAATGGCTTATTAGTTTCACATCTGAATTCTTTTAAATATAGCGATTGTATTATAACTCGAAATATAATATCATCCTTAAAATTTAATTTCATTTGTGGGCTCCCCAGTGCCAAACCGGAGGGGGGTATATCTTTATTTTTGCCTTTACCACTGCAAACACGACTAGAAGTGTGGCACAGGTAACAGCCAAATAAAATTTAATCTGATCAGAGAAGTACATTTACGAGGAGGGTGTGAAATGCTAAACAGCAGATGGGTACCACAGATTCTTGCAGGTCAAAAAAAATATCTGCACTAACCGAATGTGTGAATGACACCATAAAACAGGCAACACCGATCCAGGTGAACAAATTTCTGCCCACAGATCTGATTGTAATGAGAGCAACTTAAAATGACAATATGAGTGATAAAAACTCAGATGAATCCAGAAGATTTCCCCAGCAAAACTGGGATCTCTAATGCTCATGACACAAGCAGACTGTGAAGACTGAACTCCAAGAGCAGCCTTAGGTGTCACACACTGCACTGAAATAACAGCAACAATTCAGACCTGGTCAATGAAACTCGGTTTCATGTGAAAACAGGAATTAAATTTTTTTAAACCGTTGAAAATATCTGAATTAACTGTGGTTCTCTCTGCATTTGTTTCTGTCTCAGGTTTTAACACTAAAATTCCTCGGAGGATGGAAGCCAGGACGGGCCGGACTCCGCCTGCACCAAAGCAGGACAGCGGAATTGTTAGAACATAACCTCGGGAGATGGGTGAAAAGACACTTCAAGAGGCCATTCACACTCACAATAATACATCACTGAATAAATATGGCCTCCCAGTTTAGAACTGGAACTAAATTTGCAACACAATTGTTATAGATTAGATTACACCCATCTCCTAGACACACCCCTCCATCACTATACCCTCACAGCATCATCACCTGGGGTAGATAGTCTATCCAGGCTGAACACTGCACATCAGACGAAGATGTGTCATCTTCACACTAACAGATCCCAATAGCTTCACACACACAGGGTGGAGGTGATCCCATGATCATGGTCTAACAGAGACACCGAGAATAGCATACGCTATTCACAACAAACTGCCAACTAATGCAAGTTGCAACACACATGGACAACTGAATGGCTACAGTCACAAATTGATAATGCAAATTCAAAAGCAGAGGCAGACCTGCTATTAAAATTCAAAATGTTTAACTGATTGTTATTGGTGTGGTTGGAAAATCATAGGGCCCATGATTTCTCAACAATGCCTCTAATAACAGACACATTATAAAAACAAACTAGATCTGAAGTGTGAACGCTTCAATCAATTACAAAAAATTACAATTCAACCCTGTCCTGTGACTTAGCCAACCACACACACACACACACACACACACCAAAAAACACACACACACACACACACACACACAAACACCCACCCACACAAACACCAAACTGTCATATGTCTAAACACACACACACACAAACACCCACAAAAAACACCAAACTGTCATATGACTAAACACACACACACACACACACACACACTGATACAAGGAATGAACAATCTCCATTCTTGTATTATGCATTGTAAGATTACTGAACAAACAATGATTATTATATATGTATTGATTCATGATTTTGATTAGATATTATTACTGTGAATACAAGGTTTGTTGATGCGTACCATCGATTTGATTATTTAGATTACACCGACCTCTTGCTGCATTTCCGTTGAGTAAGTCAGACCAAGAATATTTAAATTCCACTACCATTTAATATCATCACGGGGGTAGTGAAGAATTGGATATTTAAAATGGGACCACCCTATCTGACCTTGAGGAACACTTGAGACCAGATGTACCACTCACATTTGCTGACATGAACATGGTATTTTACATTGAACATGACATGATTTTGCTTTATTGCATTATGCGTTCCTATGCATTTCCTTAAAGAGTTTAAGTTCATAAGTGCTCAATTGTGAAGCGGACATTTAAGATGCTTTTCAGGTGTCTCACACGAAGCAGTGTGGAACAAAGGAGAACCCCTTCATTCACTGAGGTCTGCCCAGACCACCGTACCGCTGGAGGTGACAGGGTTGGTCAAGAAGGGTCAGATCATCATCGTGGAGAAGGTGCCAGGGAAGCAGAAGTTTCTCCATGGAGGAATGACACTGAACTGAACAAGTCACAAATATCCAGATTGACTCTATGAACTTTGCTTACATCACAGGATTACAAGAAGAAAAAACTGAACGCATGCATCCACCTGCTGAACTCAAGTTACATACACCTGGTGAGACCAGGTGTTCTGCAGGTGAACACAGCCCGCTGAGCTTCTACAGATGCTAACATTGCAAAGACACTTTTTGAGTTACATCTCAAGGATTACAACAAACGCCTTACTGTGACCCCGTAAGTGTTCATCCGAATGTGACCCACGGGGCCAAGGAGGGACTGTAAGGCTGGAGAAACTGGTTGGAGAGATAGACTGGTCTGGACAAAGGACCTTGCTGGAAATTACCATCTGACCTCCCCCATACAGTCTCACTCCCTCTCATGCCTAAAGACTCACACAAGAATATATATGTGGTTTAATATGAATGATTATTATGTTTAGTATCATTTTTAATGTCTCAGAGTGAGTGGTACAAATGTCTCATTTCCAACTTAATTAAACAAAAAGAAATCAGGTTTTGAGAAGTTTAGAGAAACTGGCACACAAAGGAAGACTGGTCTCTAGGCAAATGGTCTCCTACCTCCAAAAGGTGTCAACTCTGAATGTAAATTCCCATTGTTAGCATGTGAAAGAGGTTTTGGCTATTTAATGGAATGCAGCAGAGGGATCGGGCCTTTTCTGTATCTAGACTGGCCCGTGATGGCTGGAAGTGACCGAGTCTTCCAGCCTCATGTAATTTGCATCAGGTTGGGTTCGCATCTCTTCTTTTTATTCATGCTTTATATTGATTATCTTTGAATTGATTATACAATTGACCTGATACCTGATTTAATAAATTGTTACATTTGATTATTCAAACTGATTTTGACCTTGTTCATTTAATAGTCTAAAAGTAATAATCAAACATTCGCTCACTTTTAGTGATGCATAGATATTATCAAAACCTTTCATTTATGGAGTCAGATGAAATAACGAGTAAATACATATGAGAAATGTATTGCATTTAACCCAAATTACTTTGAGATGCTGGAAAGACGGAACGCGCAAGAAACCTTCCCGTGTTATTGGAAACCCTCATTGGACCAATATAGCGCGGCTTACAAACCTGGTGACCAAGAAGGATGCTTTCCCGTTGCCGCGGGTTGAAGATTCTCTTACGAGCCTCACTCAAGCTGCCTGGTACTCTACCCTCGACTTGGCCAGCGGTTATTGGCAGGTGCAGATGGACGAGCGTGATCGGGAGAAGACGGCATTTACCACCCCTTTCGGTCTCTATGAGTGGGACCGGATGCCGTTCGGCCTCTGCAACGCTCCAGCCACGTTCCAGCGGCTGATGCAGCGTTGTTTGGGCAGCCAAGTGATGGATACCACCCTCGTCTACCTTGACGACATCATCACTTACTCCCCCGATTTCAAGTCCCACCTGGAGCATCTTGGGCAAGTCTTTCGCTCCCTAGAGCGCTACGGACTGAAGTTACAACCCGACAAGTGCCAGCTCTTCCGTAAAGAGGTCAAGTTTCTGGGGCACGTGGTCAGTGCGGCAGGGATCTCCGTTGATCCAGAAAAAGTGAGGGCGGTGCAAGAGTGGACCGCTCCCCAGACGGTGCGTCAAGTTCGGTCATTCCTGGGCTTCGTGGGCTACTATAGGCGCTTCATTAAGGACTTCTCCAGAATCGCCAAACCCATCAACCAGCGGTTGGGAGGCACGGGTCGAGCACGGGGTCAAGGGTCCCCCTCCATCCAATGGGACCCAGCCTGTGAAGCCGCTTTCCAGCAGCTCAAGCAGGAGCTCTTACAAGCCCCGATAAAGTGATCGCCTATGCAAGCCGAAGCTTACACCCCGCAGAGAAGAATGACTCGAATTACAGCTCTTTTAAACTCGAGCTACTGGCCATGAAGTGGGCGCTGGGCGAGAAATTTAAAGACTACTTGTGGGGAGCCAAGGTACGGGTTGTCACGGACAATAACCCGCTGGTGCATCTACAAACGGCCAAACTAGGGGCAGTGGAGCAACGCTGGGTGGCGCAACTGGCCAACTTCGATTACCAGATCCAGTACCGGCCAGGTAGAGAGCACACCAACGCTGACGTGTTATCCAGGTTACCAGGGGAAGGATCGGCAGGCCATACACCGACCCCAGAACTGGGGTCCTACGAGGGATTAATGGTGGGAGTTGTAGAGGCACCAGGGCAGACACCTGAGGACCCCCCTCCGTGTTGGGGGTGGGACCCACAACGCTGGAGACTGTGGCAGGGCGAAGATGGAGATGTGCTGCGGGTACGGACATGGTTGGAGCAGAAGATCTGGCCCGAGGGGGCGGAACGTCGAACTCAGACCCGGAGTGTGCGAGGCTTGCTGGGACAGAGGGAAAGGCTCTATTTGAGGGATGGGGTGCTCTGTAGGACGCTTCAGGACCCAGGCCGAGGAGAAGAGGTCTGTCAGATCGTGGTCCCTGCAGGTCGTTGGCAGGCTTTACTGGAGGCGTACCATGCTAGGATGGGACATCAAGGGCAGGAGAGGACATTGGCTTTGTTGAGACGACATTTCTACTGGCCTGGGATGGAGGGTACCACCAGGACTTACCTTCAGAGATGCCCACGTTGCACCTTGTTCAAGTCCAGGAGGGAGGCGCGGGCACCGCTGGTCCCGATTCAGGCCAGGGCACCTCTGCACATGGTGGCAATGGACTTCCTCACCCTGGGACGGCCGGTGGACCAGATCCAGAATATTCTTGTTGTTACCGATCTGTTCACTAAACATGCTTGGGCCATCCCCACTATGGACCAAACTGCCCTGACCACTGCTAACGCCCTCTGGAAGTACGTGATCCAGCCATTTGGATGCCCTGAAATCCTCCATTCAGACCAAGGGGCTAACTTCGAGTCAAAGGTGATTCATGAATTATGCCAACTGTACGGATGTAAGAAGACCCATACGACCCCATATCATCCTCAAGGGAACGGGGGGTGTGAACGATTCAATCAAACCTTGCTGGGCTTGTTGGGAACCTTGGAGGAAGAGCAGCAGGGCCACTGGGCTGATCGGCTCCCAGCAGTGATGCAGGCGTACAACAACAGCATACACAGTACCACCGGTTATGCCCCTACCTACCTGATGTTCGGCCGACATGTGAGGCTTCCTATGGATATGCTTATGGGAACCACTGGGGGAGAAGAGGGAAGTAGTCTGTCCGACTGGGTAGCGAACCACCACCGACGCCTTCAGTCCGCATACGAACAAGTCGCTGGCCGGATTAATCAGGCGGCGTTAAAGAGCAAGAGACTGTACGATAGGACGGCCCGAGAAGCCCCGCTACTGCCCGGGGAGAGGGTGCTGCTACGGGACAATCGCCGACAAGGGAAGGGAAAGTTGAGCAACCGATGGGAGGCCCAGCCATATGTCGTTCAGCGACAACCCCATCCGGACCAACCTGTATATGCCTTACGGCCTGAAGGTAAGATGGGTCCTGAACGGGTGTTACACCGTAACCTGATCCGCCCTTGCCCGAATTACCCAAAGCCAGTGGTAGAGAACCCACCGGCCGAGACGACTTGGATGCCCCCGCTGGTAGGATGGGCAGTGATCCCGAGGGGCCTAGGCCTAGGACCACGACCTGAAGCACCCATCTCTCCACCCCGACGTTCGCAACGAGAGAATCGGGGTCAGCCTCCAGCCAGGTACGGAGACTGGGTGACTGGAGACCGTTCTCGGGACTAGAACGGTTTGGCAGGGGGGTATGTCACGGGGTGACAAATAATCCCCGGAACTGATTTTACAAGAGAAGTGTTCCCGCCGGGGCACTTTCAGTGTAACACTGTCCCCGGGCCGGTGTGTGTGTCTGTTGTCATGACAACTAAACGGCAGATTGGCAACAGGTGTGGGGACTTCACTCTGAGTGCCTGATTGAAGCCACGCCAGCATTTTGAGAGAATAAAACACAAGTGGAAGAGAAGGCTGGGTGTGTTGTTTTTCTCCTCCGTTGATCTGGAGTGTTCTCTCTCCGTGTGGGCTTGTTGTTTTTCTTTGTCTTCCCCCGTCGATCTGGTGTGGTTCTCTCCCATTGGGAGACGTTTGTAGAGTTTTGCAGCTGAAGGATCATCGTGAAAGAAGAGGAGTGTAGCTTGTGGGATCCGAGGGCGGTTTTGAAGAGTGGAATTCGTTCGCCTGGATTGGAAAAGAGTGAGATGAGTGATTGACAAATTGAATCTCATAAACGCATGTTTTCTACACTAAATTGGATACTGATTTGGAGTGCTTGGATCACGTTGTATACATCGCACTGAGTGAAATATACTGATTCCTTGTCGATCTCTAGCCTCTCCCTTGACCATTGAAAACAGCGAAGTGAAGCCCGCTTGTAGTGGTGAGGAAATTATTCACCACATCTGTCCCAACTCTGACTATCATCGGCTCTTCAGATCGAGACCTCTGGGTGAGTGTTGGCCTTATTTTGCACTTTGAAGAGTGGATTTGTAGTGCTGGAATTGACGTTTCCCATCACGCTGCATGTTTGGAGTTGGACTGTCGTGTGTGTGTGGAAGATTTATATTTTATCGCCGTGCACTCCCCATGTGTCATGCTGGTCTACCGTTCATCATAAGAGCCTAGTGAGATCGATTGTAGTCACCTGTTGGATGTCAGAAGGAAAAGCCCCCCGTGTGCACACCACACATAAGAACTGTTTACCTCTGCTTGAAGTTGTATGCTGTCTGTTCCAGTGAAAGCCCCGCTCAGCTTGTGACTCTGCCCCCGGCAGCACACGTGAGAACTGTTTACCTCTGCTTGAAGTTGTATGCTGCCTGTTCCAGTGAAAGCCCCGCTCAGCTTGTGACTCTGCCCCCGGCAGCACACGTGAGAACTGTTTACCTCTGCTTGAAGTTTTATGCTGTCTGTCCCAGTAGAAGCCCTGCTCCGCTTGTGACTCTGTCTCCTGCCACCCATGTGAGAGCTGTTCACCTCTATTTGAAGTGTTGATTCCGGCTGTTCCAGTGAAGGCCCGCTCAGCTTGTGACTTAAGTCTGTTGTAGCCCTGAAACCCACTTGTTCGTCACTCACCACTGTGAGTCTGGCACCAGCGCCAGAAGGAAGTGAGCTCCGACCGTCTACTCACCTGGGATATCCACTTGTTCGTCCTTTACCACTGTGAGTCCGGCACCAGCGCCAGAAGGAAGTGAGCCCCGACCGTCTACTCACCTGGGATACCCACCCGTTCGTCCTTTACCACTGTGAGTCTGGCACTAGCGCCAGAAGGAAGTGAGCTCCGACCGTCTACTCACCTGGGATACTCACCTGTTCGTCACTTACCGTTGTGAGTCTGGCACCAGCGCCAGAAGGAAGCGAGCCCTGTCCTACCTACTCACCTGTGATACCTACCTGTCCATAGACTTACCACGGTGTTGCCTCGGATTCCTGGGAAAGGAAAGGAGAGGATTTTAGATTAGGATTTTCAAATTGCTTTTAAACATTAAATAAAGTTGTTATTCTTTTATTCCTGTCTCCGGCCTCCTCCTTTGACACGCTCCTCAGGGTGATCCTGGTCTAGGGGTGGGTGCAGTTTGGCTTGGCCCACCTCGACCTGTGACAAAAGCATTAATTAATTAAAAAATGATTTTTTATTTACTGACTACAATGTGTTGTGCTTCACAATCTGAGGCAATAAGGGCCGGTGGAGTGATGGAGGGTCTCGTCCATGGCACCATCTCCAGGATTCAGCTCTGCGCTCCTCATCCTCAGCTCACACCAGTCTGCTGACATTTCACATCCTACAAAAATGCACAAACATATATATATATATATATATATATATATATATATATATATATACATAGACAGCTTCAGCTTCATGAGCCTCTCTCCACCGGATAAACACACATCTGTTCTTCTGTCCCTGTAACATCCAGACAAGATTCACATAACCTCTGTGATTTATGAGCTCAACACTACATTTACATGTTGAGGTTGTTTGAACTTTTTATCCAACATAAATGTTCCTCAATTTATCAACAGTACTAATGGACAAATAAAATAGATAATGTAATAGATTTGTGTGCTTGACAGTTTGAGGTTGCCACCTTGTGGGTCATTATTGCAAAGGCAGTTATTGTGTTAAGTTTTGTTTTGACCAACGATTATTGGTGTTTTACCCAGCCAAGCGGCACCTGTAGTTGGCAGTCGGTTCCCAGAAGTAAGACAGTAAAGACGTGTTTCAATAGTGATTCTCGGCCTGTTTATTGTCCCTGCACGATATACTACAAATGGCGACGAGGATATTAAAGTAATACCACTGCGTAACTGGACTGTAAGAGTCACCGTACACTGGTTGTATATATATTAACAAAAAAAACAATTTTTTTTTGTGGGTGAACCAGGCACGTGTTTTTTTTAGCAGTTAGCCTCAGAAAAAATCTGCCATGGCTGTGCCAGTCGGTCGTGTGGATGAATACAATGACCTCCTCAAAAGGAGGAGGATTTTGAGTCATATCTGGAACGTCTGGAACAGTGGATGTTGGCAAATGAAATCAATGATGAAAAGAAAGTGTGCGTGTTTCTCTCGGTGATTGGGGCTGATGCTTATAAGCTGCTGAAGAATCTGGTGTCGCCGACAGTACCGAGTACTATGGAGTATTCTGATCTGGTGAGAGCACTGAGCTTACGCATTACAAGCCGGCACCGATTGTAATCGCGGAACGGTTTCGGTTCCAGAAGCGTAACCAGAAAGAGAGTGAAACTGTCTCTGATTATGTGGTGGCTTTGAGGCAGCTACCTGTGTTTTTGGACAGTACCTGGATGATGCGCTAAGAGATAGTTTTGTGAGTGGACTACGCTCGGAGGCCGTGCAGCGCAGGTTGTTGTCTGAAAAGGATCTGACCTTCCTGAAAGCTTGTGAGATTGCAGTAGCAATGGAACTGGCGTCAAATAAATCAATGGAGTTTTCTGGACACAGCGAGCCTCATCAGGTAAATGCCCTGTCAAGTACAAGCTTTTCTGAGAAAGGGAGGAAAGGACAGTTTAGACGACAAAATGATAATAAAGCACAAAGCAAAGGCCAAAAAGGAGTAAAAAAAATACTTTGGGACACAACAGACATGTTATCGATGTGGGGGAAGACACTCAGCACGTGACTGCAGATTCAAAAAGTGTCATAAAGTGTCATATCTGCTCCAAAATTGGACCCATAGCCCGTGCATGTAGAAAAGGAAAAGCCACTTCTCAAACTCAGTATGTGGAAGCTGAGGGAAATACATCCAGAGGGGATGAAGAGACTGAACTTTTTGGAGTGTATGCAGTATACTCCACCTCAAGCTGTGAAAAGGGGTACACAGTGGATGCCGCACTGGGTGATAAGAGCACAACAATGCTGCTGGATACAGGGTCAGCTGTGTCAGTGTCATGAATTGCGTGGAAGCAAAGGCGGTAGTCGGATCTAAATGCAGCAGTGGACTTTAATCAACACAGACTTGGGTAAACTTGGAACAGAACAAGGCCCTGTCCCAAATGGCACACTCCGGACTTGTGGACTTCCTCAGAGTCCACACTTCGGTGACGTCATGTAGTGCAGACCTATAGGGCCCTTAGCGCGAGTCCGCGAGGGCGCATTGAGAGGTTTTTTGGGACAGACTCGATCGTCACGCCGGAAACAGGACGTTGTTGTTGTTGTTGGACAGGAGCTGCAGGTCGATATGCTGCCGATTGTTGTTGTTGTTTTTACTATTGTTTTTTGCAAGATGGCTTGCCATGCGGAGAAATTATATTGTTGCACTCAGACGTCGAGGACGACAAGATTTTTTTTCGTGGATACAAATGCTTCTGTTACGCACGGAGGAAAGGGTAAGGAAATAACATTTATTTAATGTGTAGCTAAACGTTATAACTTGTCAAAAGTTTTTAAAAGTCTTTAGTGCATTAAGTCTTTAGTGCATTAAGTCATTTTATTATTTGATTTACAGGTGAGCCCGTTGATTCGATATATGGTTTTAAACAGAGCTATGCCGGTGCTTCGCATTTATTTTGATGTTGAAAGAGACACGCGTCCTGACTACCGTCTCAACAGACAATCCATCAATGGTCTAATCCAGATACTTCTTGAAATGACACTGCAGGACCATGGATGGGGACAGCAATTGGAAGTACTTGTTTTTTTTGTACTGGTTTGCACACACATTGTCCTACAGAGTTACATCACGAACATTTTCTATTCCCAAATCAACTGTGTGTTATAAAATTGAATAAAATTGCCCGTCAAATAAAGAATGTAGTGGCAGCAGGCAGGGTCATTTGTTATCCATATCCAGGACAACTGTATGGAGTTGGCCATGGATTTGCACAACTGGCAAGGCATCCTGCATTCATAAAGGCTGTTGGAGCAATTGATGGCTGCCACATCAGAATCAAGCCACCAGGACACAATAAAGAGGATTACTTTAATTGCAAACAGTTTTATAGCATACAAATGCAGGCTGTTTGTGATTCAACGGGTCGCTTTCTGAATATTTTTGTTGGCTACCCAGGATCTGTTCATGATACAGGGTTTTTTAAAAACAGTCCACTCTACTACAATGCTGAGTATCCTCCACCTGGTTATTTTCTTCTAGGTGATGGTGGGTATCCATGTATTGATACACCCATTCGTGTTGTCACACCATTTAAGATGCCCTTACAAGGACCAGTGCAGGAGAGGTTCAACCGGTGCTATTCACGAGGCAGCACTATTATTGAGAGAGCTTTTGGAATGATGAAAGCCAGATGGCGGAGAACATTGTTCTCAGTTTTGGAGGTGAAAGTGGGCTTCTGCACTGAAGTTCTGATTGCATGTGCATTCCTGCACAATGTCTGTTTAACGCATGGTGATGTGCTTGAGCCTGAGGATGCAGAGGATTCTGATGCCACATCCCCAGATTCTTCTGATGCAGCATCTGTTGTGGATAGGTCTGGAGTCCAGTTCAGGGACAGGCTGGCTGCACGGGTTTCTGCTCCTGTTGATGTCCAACTTCCACTGATTGAGCATGATTACACACTGTGATTGTGCAGAACAGATGCTATTTTTTTATGTCCTTGTTGGAGCGTTTAATATCGGCAAAATATCTGGACGCACAGGCTAAACAGTAGTAGACGAGTGGGAAATTGTATTAGTTTTAAACAGTAATAAAAAGATACCACTAACGTTACACTTTATGGCTTCTTCTATTGATGACGTTACAGTGCCGTTATCGGTAGAGGTAGGGCATCTGGTGGGTGTTCACAAAGAGCGGTATTTGGAGAAGTTGGAGATAGCAGGTTTGGATAGCGACCCTTACCTTCTTCCTCCCTCAATTTTCACGGACCTCATTAAATCGCAGAGTCTGCCCGACTTCAGCCCACACGATTTGTACCACTATGTGGTAAACGGGGTATCCCCATACACTGGTTCTGATCTTAAAGCGTTTAAAAGTCTGGATGCTTACCAGTTCTTTGTAGCTGGCTGGGTTACAGGTACGCGATGCTACGCTAACGGCGCGGGGGAGGTACCTCATAATGGCAAAGGTAAGACTTCAATCGATGGTTTATTTTTTTATTAACATCTATTCTTTACTTAAGTGAAGATTTATATAACACGTAACTTAGCCTATGATTTTAGAGGACATAGTCGGCCATGGCTTTTTAATGACGCCTGGACGCATCCCAGCTCTGGGAAGTGCCGTCATTAATTATCGATCACACGTCAATCCATGCAGTAAATCACGGAGTGTCTGTAATCAATAGTAACCACATAATTGTAACATCTATCCATCTTCTTATCTGTGATTATATTCGCTGTAGCCTATGTTAAGATTCTACCAGTTAAAATCAGCGTAGTGATTAAGATGTATCCACAAGGTGCATTTATGGTGTCACTGCAGCAGTAAACAATAACATTCATGTAAAAATAATGTATTTATGCCACTTTCTGTAATTGTAGGTGCATCATAGCCAGTAAATCACGAAGTGTCTGTAATCAGTAGTAACCACATATAATTGTAACATCTAGCCATCTTCTTATCTGTGATTATTTTTGCTGTAGCCTGTTAAGATTTGACTAGTTAAAGCTGCCGTCGGCAACATTTTTTTGATCAAATTCAGTGAAATTGACACTATAATCCGACAGAACAACATAAATAAGGTGGTTTTAGAAAAAAACCCGAGCGTCTAACTCCACCTGGAGCGTGTTATTTTGTTTTGCAAAAATCCACCGCTCCCGGATCATCGGGTGTAAACAGTGAGATCTGACTGTCAATCACAGGTCGTGCACAAATCACAGATCCCCCTCCCTCACGCAGATGCGGACGTTACAATATCACATGCACACGACACGCCTGAAGTTCGCCTGGAGATTGTACGAAGCGTGATGGCAGAGAGAAAATCTAATAACAAGCTTCCAATTCCTCGGTTATTGCTATCTATGGATAGATTAGCCAGGGCAGCCTACCTCCGAGTCTATGGTGTTGATCGATGCTGAAGACGGACGCATTCACAGAAAATCAGGTACACACGCACTGACGATGGGCGGGTGCTCGTTGGTAGTGGGGGAGGGGCATGAGAGTTGTAAACATTCAAAATATTGTCTAAGTCCACTCAATCTGCCAGAGTTGCCGACGGCAGCTTTAAACACAGCACAGTGATTAAAGGGATAGTTCACTTTAAAATTTTAATTCTGTCATCATTTACTCACCCTCAAGTTGTTTCAAACCTGTATTAATTTATTTCTTCTGCTGAACCAAACAGTAGACTGTAGTACCCATTGATTTCCATAGTATTTTTTTTTTCCTACTATGGAAGTCAATGGGTACAGTCTACTGTTTGGTTACTGACATTCTTCAAAATATCTTCCTTTGTGTTCAGCAGAAGAAATAAATTAATACAGGTTTGAAACAACTTGAGGGTGAGTAAATGATGACAGAATTTTAATTTTAAAGTGAACTATCCCTTTAAGATGTATTCACAAGGGGCATTTATGGTGTCACTGGAGCAGTAAAAAAATAACATTCATGTAAAAATAAAATAATTTATTTATGCCACTTTCTGTAATTGTAGGTGCATCATAGCCAGTCACTCTCTGAAACCCAACTACAACCATGGGTATCTTTGAAGAAGGATGGGACAGTCTTGTGCGGCCACTGTACATGTAAAGCTGGCCTGGGAGAGGTGTGCTCCCACGTAACAGCTCTGCTGTACGCAATAGACTCTGCTGTTAAACATCTGGAAGACAAAAGCTGCACGGATGGGCCCAGACAGTGGGGACTTACTCCTTTGAAAGCGGGCAAGGCTTTGTACAAAGAGGGATCGGGAATTGATTTCTCAAATCCTGCCAAAAAGCGTTGTGGTGTAAACAACCAAAGCCATTCAGGTTGTCCATCTGGGAAAAAAGTGGGTGTGTCTGCAGCAGCTATAGAACAATTCTACAAGGCTCTGGATAATGCATCTCCAAACCCTTCAGAGAAGAGTGGCATCCTACGCATATTGCCGCACTACTGTAAACAGTTTCAACCAAAGGTGGTGTCTCTGGGTCTACCACAGCCCCTGACTGAGTTATACAGTGCCCACAAACGGAAGCTGTCTGCCTCGGACCTAGAGAAAAAATGTGATGCTGTATTCAATGATATGGAAGTCACACCAGACCAGGTATAGTCATCCCTCTTAATCTCATCAACCAAAATGTGCTTGAAGGTGTCATGTCATTAATTTCATCTTCTATAATTTACAATGTTGTAGGCAGTAAAAGTTGAGGAAGAGACACGACAACAGGGAAAGTCAAGGCTATGGTTTGACATGAGGGCTGGTAGGGTGACGGCATCTAGGTTCAAGTCAGCTGCAAGGACAGACCCTACAAATCCTTCCAAATCCCTAATTAGGCAGATCTGTTACCCTGACCTATGCAGATTTTCAACAGTTGCAACCAGGCATGTGACATAATGACACAAACGGACTCTGAGATCGATTGCTCCTGTCTGCCTCGCTGTGACTGCTGCTGCTGTGAGTTTGTTTGCTGCGTCTAAGCCTCGTATTAGCTTCGTATTTCTTTCTGTTTTGAACCATCATTTATTATAAATTCTAGTTGTTTATACTACTAAATACAGCTTACTCAACATCTCAGATTAACCTGACATTGCTAGCTTCCGTTATAGTCAGCACAACACGCTAACTCGCTAGTCTTTTAACGCACCACCCGTGCGCTCAGTTATTTATTTTTCTCTCGCATGCCTGCGCCTTTGAGTTCATAAAAGCCCAGGTGAGTAAGAATCAGTCAACAAACACGGTGAGTAATGTCTTCTTGTCACGGTTTTGTTCACGTCATGTCTGCTTCCTTGTCTGTCATGTAATCCCTTGTAGTCATGTGACCCTGCCATGTGTCTTGTCTTGAGTTTATTGTCTGATTGTTTGATCATTGTTCACAGGTGTCCCTTGTCTGGTCGTTAGTCTTGTATGTATTTAAGCCCTCATGTTTGCCTGTGTCTGTGTCAAGTATTGTTTCCTGTAAACCGCTGTTAGTAAGTCTTCGTCCATGTCATGTTTTCATGCCACGCCATGCTTTTTGTTTATTGTCCTGTTTTGTTTGATTAAAGCTGCATATGGGTTCTCTTAATACTTGCCTCCAGTGGACCCTCATTACAGAATACTTGACCTACAACCATGAACCCAGCAGACCTTTCCCTCCTAAACTACGCCAGAGGAATCGTCCCCTGGATACCTATGTGGAGGAATTTTGTGGACTATGCTACAAGGTTGGTTTTAATGATGTGGCTCTTAAGGAAATTTTCCGCCATGGGCTGAACGAACCGCTGCGCTCATCTTTGCCAGGGGGGAAAATTCATTTCTCCCTAGAGCAATATATTGACTATGCCCTTCTGTTGAGTGGTTCTTCGTTTACTGTGGGCTTTGTGGATGAGGTGCCCCACAATCCCACAGTAACCCCCAAGCCTGAGCCCGTCATGCCTGCCAAGCCTGAGCCACTTCACGTCATGCCTGCCAGGCCTGAGCCACTTCACGTCATGCCTGCCAAGCCTGAGCCACTTCACGTCATGCCTGCCAAGCCTGAGCCACTTCACATCATGCATGCCAGGCCTGAGCCACTTCACGTCATGCCTGCCAAGCCTGAGCCGCTTCACGTCATGCCTGCCAAGCCTGAGCCGCTTCACATCATGTCTGCCAAGCCTGAGTCGCTTCACGTCATGCCTGAGTCACTTCACGTGAACCATGAGCTTCACGTCACGTCTGTTGTTTCTGAGTCTCTCCACACCTGGCCTGAGTCGCTCCACACCATGTCTTCGGACAAAATGGCTGCCGCGACATCTGAGCCAGCCATAACGTCAACAGTTACCATTTTGGCCAAAGCCATTTGGTGTGTGTGGTTGGCGTATACGAGGCGTGAAGCTCAGTCTCTGGATGGGCAGGCGGGACGTGAAGCTCAGTCTTTGGACCACGCCTTGTCTGCCCAGCCAGAGACTGAGCTTCACGTCCCGCCTGCCCAGCCAGAGACTGAGCTTCACGTCCCGCCTGCCCAGCCAGAGACTGAGCTTCACGCCTCGTCTGCCCAGCCAAAGACTGAGCTTCACGTCCCGCCTGCCCATCCAGAGACTGAGCTTCACGCCTCGTCTGCCCAGCCAGAGACTGAGCTTCACGCCTCGTCTGCCCAGTCAGAGACTGAGCTTCATGTCCCGCCTGCCCAGCCAGAGACTGTGCTTATCGCCACGCCAGAGTCTCGCCCCGAGATGGCCACCGCCACGCCAAAGTCTCGCCCCGAGATGGCTGCCGCCGCACCTCTGTCTGTTCCTGAACTAGTGTCTGTTCCTATAGATAACCTCATAATTTTCCCCAAGAAAATTTTGGGGGGAGGCTATAGGGTCCTTGATAGGACCATGGAGGCGTGTCCGCCATGGCCGCCTGAAGGGTCGTCTCCGCCATGGCCGCCTGAAGGGTCGTCTCCACCATGGCCGCCTGAAGGGTCGTCTCCGCCATGGCCGCCTGAAGGGTCGTCTCCGCCATGGCCGCCTGAAGGGTCGTCTCCTCCCACGCCTTGCCACGGTCCAGGTCCGCCCACGCCTTGCCACGGTCCAGGTCCGCCCACGCCTTGCCACGGTCCAGGTCCGCCCACGCCTTGCCACGGTCCAGGTCCGCCCACGCCTTGCCACGGTCCAGGTCCGCCCACGCCTTGCCACGGTCCAGGTCCGCCCACGCCTTGCCACGGTCCAGGTCCGCCCACGCCTTGCCACGGTCCAGGTCCGCCCACGCCCTGCCACGGTCCGCCCACGCCTTGCCACGGTCCAGGTCCGCCCACGCCTTGCCACGGTCCAGGTCCACCCACGCCTTGCCACGGTCAAGGTCCGCCCCTTGCCATGGCACGTCCCAGGCCCGTCCACGTCACGCCACGCCCCATGTCCCAAAAAACAAATGAGTATCAGAATCTGGGAATCACAGAGAGAATGTTAGTAGGTCGGTTCCTAGTTCAAGGTTCGACGAAGACTGGATGAGAAGTGTGCTCTTTTGTAGTGCTCAGTGGTGCTGGATTAGACGACAGGTGCAGGTGGTTAATACTCAGGTGATTGTGATCTCTGTGCAGTGGGTGTGAATGAACCTGATTGATCCCTGACATTACCCCCTCCTCCAGGGTCCGCGCTAGCGGACCGAGGACCCCGACGTCGTGGTGGTCTGCCTCGAGGTCGTGGAGCCGGTCGCTGTGGATGCTGCTGGTGGAACTCAGTGAGAAGTGTTGGGTCAAGGATATCGTCTCGTGGAATCCAAGATCTTTCCTCTGGTCCATATCCTTCCCAGTCGACCAGGTATTCTAGGCGACCACCCCGACGTCGGGAGTCCAGGATGTCACGAACAGTATAGATGGGATCTTCTTCAATGGGGGGCATGTCAGGATCAGGTTCTGTGGAAGGAGGGAGAACAGCAGGATAGTGAGGTTTTAACAGTGATACATGGAACACAGGGTGAATTCTGAAGCGAGGAGGGAGTTGAAGCTTGTATGTGACCGGGTTGACTTGGTGGAGAATTTTGAAAGGTCCGATGTATCGTGGGCTTAACTTTCGACATGGTTGGCGTAGACGAATGTCCCGTGTGGAAAGCCAGACAAGTTGACCAGGCTCATATGTAGGCGTTTCACCTCTTCGGGCGTCTGCGAACATCTTATGTCTGTTGACTGCCCGTTGGAGATGACAATGTGCTTCGTTCCAAACCCTTTCACTTTCTCGGAACCAGTAATTAACTGAGAGAACCTCGGACGGTTCACCGGACCATGGGAACAAAGGTGGCTGGAAACCCAGGAAACATTGAAAAGGTGTTAGCCCAGTAGTACCTTGACGTAAAGAATTCTGGGCGCATTCGGCTCATGCGAGGAACTGGCTCCATGTCTCGTGGTGGTTCTGACAAAAAGTGCGGAGGAAACGGTTTATTTCTTGCACTTTTCTTTCCGTTTGCCCATTCGCCTGAGGATGGTACCCAGATGTTAGACTGATCGTGACACCAAGGAGAGAGAAGAAAGCCTTCCAGACACGAGATATAAACTGGGGACCACGATCGGTTACAATATCCTCAGGGATGCCAAAATGACGGAACACCTGATTGAAAAGATTCTCTGCGGTTTCGAGGGCCGTGGGGAGTCCTGGTAATGGAATCAATTTACAAGCCTTAGAGAATCTGTCCACGATGATAATGATGCACGTGTTACCTTCAGATGATGGTAGATCGGTGATGAAATCTACCCCCAAATGTGACCAGGGTCGCTGAGGGACAGGGAGTGGTAAGAGTTTCCCAGATGGTAATTGCGTGGAACCTTGGATTT
>JARPMJ010006391.1:0-53090 GCA_033366665.1 Phoxinus dragarum
TCTCTTTTTTTGCTACAAAATAATGTATCACACTGAAAAGTAGACTAAACTTACAGGATACTACAGCCAGAAACACTAAAGATGAAGAGATCATGGTGTGTGTTTCACGGCACAGTTTGAATGAACTGAAGCGGTTCTTCTCTCCCTCTAGTGATCAGATGAATGTATGAACTGACTCATGCCTGCTGTTTAAATATGCAACTGATGATTTACATAAACAACATGAGTAACTAATCCACTTCACATGCTCAAACAAATATTGGGATTACATGAAGAGGCATCACACTGTCCACTTTAGTTTTTAATTTGATGATGTCAGTCCATTAACAGAAAATACAAACAGATTACAGTTTTTACAATTGCTATGACAGTTTTTTTAATACATTTAACAAGTTTCCTAAACTCTTAACACAGTTAGCACAACATCCGTCTTTGTAGGCTATACAATTAACACATTTCTTGTTGCTTTGACACAAAATGCATACAGTTAACACAAATTTAAAATGCTTGAACTTCTTTTACACACAAGCTCAACTAATACCAAAACAATGTAATTTTACTGCCAAATTTACAAATGCTTTCACACTGTATGTCAGAACAGATAACATCATGTTCTAAACATAACTTATATAGGCTAAAATCAAAGTGAACAGCTGTTCATATTGTGATTTGAAACATTTCCCTGTATTTTATCCCATTGCTACTGAGAAACAGCTTATTGAAGTTATGCAAATATATAAATTACAGCTGATTCCCATCTAGGAAGCACACTCAGGTGTTGAGTTTATTTCAATCGCATGACCATATGTTATAAAAGAGGACTCTTTGGGCTGATCTTGTGTGGAAAATGAACAATATAGAGAAACACAAAGAAAGAAAGAAAGAAAGAAAGAAAGAAAGAAAGAAAGAAAGAAAGAAAGAAAGAAAGAAAGAAAGAAAGAAAGAAAGAAAGAAAGAAAGAAAGAAAGAAAAATGCCTGCACAAGGGAGAGGAAGACGAGTACCAGGACAAGGGAGAGGTATATCTTGCAGTAATGTCCTTTTGCTAATAAAGTCTTTACTGCAGCAAATCTGTCTCTGTTTTTTTTTTTATATATATATATAAACTGTACATAAAGCTACTCTGAGATGGTCATTTATATTTTCTATTGAGTTTCTGCAGCAAAAGAAACAAAATGCATGCATTTACTAAACCCAACAAAACAAAAATGTAGAGAGGCTTCAAAAGAAACTACAGTGCAAAACACAATCTATGTTCAATACAATATACTGTATATTGTATAAGGGCAGACCTGACACATAAAATAATGCAGTTTCTGTAATTTCAGCTGATGTTAGTGTTCTTTTTTTGTCATTGTGTTATGATTGACTAAATGTTCCTGTTGGAAGAGAACATGTGTTATGGTGCGTTCACACCGGACGCGAATACGTGTAACGCGTCTTTGCATTGACTCAACATTGAAATCACTCGCGCCTGACGCGCTATTCGCGTCCGGTGTGTAGGGACCATTAGTGTTTTGAATAATTATTTGATTTTGAAACATGTTTGCAGTGTTTTGTTACATATAGTGTATAGTGTTAGTGTATTATTGTATTTTGAAAATTAGTTTTGGAGTTTAGTTTACAATGTGTGATTTTGAGAATGAAATTAACCGTTTTGCCAATTGTGTGTTTTAGGTGTGTTGGTGCGTTAAGAGTTTAGGAAAATTGTTAAATGTAGGGGAGAGCGGGGCACAACCTAACGCATTTTGGTTTTGGCTCAATTATTTAAAAAATAATTAGGTTAGATAAATTTTTCTTTTACACAAGAAACATACACATCTCTGCTACAAATGAACACTTAAAGTTTTTTTCTAGGAGCTTCCATTTTCGTACAGTTGCACTGAAAGTGACAGAAGTGCAAATGTTACAACTTACCCCATATGCGGGGTTAGTTGTAACAGACAGAGGGGTTAGTTGTAACACTTGTGTGTAACACACATAATTCAGTACTATTTTATCTGTATAGTTTGATATTGTTTGTACATCTGTATAGATAGATATCCATACATCCATCCTTCATCCAATCATCCTTCTATTATGGATCAATATCACAGATAGAGATATAGGAAAGGGCTGAACAGTTTTGCATGCAAAATTATTATTATTATTAATAGTAACAGTAATAATAATAAAAACAAGTTTAAAATCACATTTTAAAGTGTTTATTACATGAAAACAGAAAAATATTTTTAATAAATAAACAAGTGATCCATATAGTAAACAAATCCCATAGCCTACAATATTGTGAACACTTGGCGGCTTAGTTGTAACACTGTGTTACAACTAACCCCGCTGTGTAAAAAATATTTTAAACCTAGCTAACAGTTGCTAGGAGTTGTTGACATGTTTCAAAATGGTGCCATGTTTTAGCCAACAAGACAGTGATTAAGGCAATATAAAGTTAGATTTGGTGACGTACACACACAACTCAGAAACAGAAAAATATGTATGATGAAAAAAAATACTTAGATGGTGTCAAAACACTCTTTGTCCCGTATCTTCACAAAATATTACCAAAACTTTTCACAAATCCACGGGAGACCGTCTTCTGGCAGCGAGAGAAAAAGAGCGTAAACACAACCCGCGTGACCCTGAGTAACTACGTAAAAGGTCCGTGTTACATTTAGCCCCGCGTTAGGTTGTGCCCCGCGCTCCCCTATTGAAAAAACTGTCATAGCGATCGTAAAAACTGTATAATAACTGTAAGTGATTCAAACTATTCTTTGATTGGATTGTTCCAGTATCACTCTGAATCATGCAAAACTTACATTTAATGAGAGCAAAATCTGATTTGAAAGAATTTAGCTTTTTCTTTTTTTTTCTCATGCTTGCATTATTTGGATATATCAGGCCTTTTACATAAACATCACCAACATTACAGTTCCCCTATCAGGAACTACCGCTGCGTGGAATCGCAGTGGGAACCGCCCCCAGCGTAGCGCGTCTGAATCATGAATGAAATCAGTCAATGGAGATAGAGTACACGCGAGTGACGTCATCGACCAGGAAGCTATAAATATCCCCCGAATACACAAGCCGTCAGCTTTTTCACTTCAGCAAAGCGCTCTGTGTGTGTCTGAAATCTTTTGATTGTGTGTTTGTCTGTTGCTAGACAGGAGTTTTCACTATATCTATATATATATATATATATATATATATTTATAAAAAAAACAATATGAGTGTGACGAGCGAGCAACAGTACAGAAAGTGTGTTCCCCCCTGTACTCGATACATCACAGGTGGGGATTCACATGAACTGTGTGTTGCTTGTTTGGGAGTGCAGCATGCCCAGTCAGCTCTCGAGGGGGCTGATTGCGAGCATTGCGAGCGTTTCCCACTAAGAACCCTGCGCTCGCGGCGATCGCTCTTCGAGGAGAGTGGTTTGCTGCGAGCTCCCCAGGGCTCGGGTCCCGCTTCTGTTGAGGCAGAGCGGCGGCGCTTGTCCTGGGGTTCGCAGATGGATCTCACCGGCGACGTTGAGACGGGCCCTGCCCTATCTCAGCTATCTCCAGCGGGATCCAGTGCCTCTCGCCCGGCTCTGGAAGCACGCGCTGCGGCCGTTACTTCTGCCCGGGTGGAGGCACATGTGGTTCAGGAACTTAGATTATCCAGTTCTGAGCAGCTGGATGTCGAAAGTTTCACATCAGAGGATACTGGAGACTCGTCACTCCAGCATAATGCTGAAGAAGGGCTGATGGATGTTTTAACTCGTGCTGTTGAAAAGCTCAGCATCGAGTGGCCAACTGACAGGCAGGAGTCTAGAATAAAAAGCAAACTGGATGATAGATTTCTGTCTGCACGATCTCAGCCTTCTCGCCGGTGTTTACCGTTCTTCCCTGATCTTCACACTGAGGTGTCAAAGACCTGGGCTAGACCGGTTTCCAGTAGAATTTACACAAATCAATCCAATGCATATGGTAATATTTTTGGAGCTAAATCTTTTGTTTATGTGACGATGCCGAAGGCGGAGGAGACGCTCGCGAGTTATCTCTCTCCTGCTTCGTCGTCTTCACTTAAAGCATCGGCCCTTCCCTCTAGACCGCTAAAAAACACTTCAGCGCTTGTGGGGAAGGCTTACTCGGCTGCGGGGCAGGTGGCTGCATGTCTTCACACTATGGCCATTATGCAGGCTTATCAGGCCGACCTGTTAAAAGATGTTTGTGAGGGGGGTGACATTTCTGAGACTATGATTAATGAGCTCAGGCAGACTGCTGATCTCACTCTCCGGGCCACCAAGGAGACCGCTAAATCCATCGGCCGGTTTATGGCAGCCATGGTGGCCACGGAGAGACACTTATGGTTGAGTCAGACATCTATGAAAGAGAAGGATAAGACTCTCCTTTTAAATGCTCCCGTTTCGCCTGCGGGCCTCTTCGGTGACGCTCTTCAATCTGTCACCGAGAGGTTCCAGGAGGAAAAAAAGCAGACGGCGGCGTTTCATAAATGTATTCCCCTCAAAGTTCGCATCACTGGGGCTTCTGAGCAAGGGCAGTCCCAGCAGCCGAATACAGAAAAAAGAGAACAGCAAAAGAAGAGTGTCGCGTCTCGTGCCCCCCCCCCGCAGAGAAACTGGAGGGACGAGACGGGGCGCTCTCCGGCGCGGCCTTCTCGGGGCAGGGCTGATCTGAGGACAGTCATTGTGGCTAAGAAGGCCGCGTCAAAAAGGTCCTGACGTTCTCAGCGCCAGGGCTCTGAGGGTGGTCCCCGCCGAGAGAGACTTGAGTCCACCTCTCTTAAGGGTGCCCTGTCTCTCCAGGCGCCCTCAGGGGCCTATTCTACTAACCCTGCCAAAACAGGGCGTAGGAGGGTCCGGCGAGTGCTTTCCCGAGGGACGCTCGCCGCCTCTAATGAGGGCTCCAGAGTGTTCAGAACAGTCGTTCCCTGCCGGTGCGCCGTTACAGGGCACTGTGTCTGTCACTCAGGAGGTTCAACCAGAGGCCAGCCCCGAGAGGCTGGTACCCTTAGTAGAATTTTTGGTAGAGTGGGAAAACCTTCCAAATGTGTCTCGTTGGGTCCTGCACACGATCAAGAGAGGTTACGCCATACAGTTCAGGTCTCGTCCGCCTCGGTTCAGAGGGGTCCTTCCCACAGTGGTGGGCCCCGAGCAGGCTCTGGTAATGGAACAGGAGGTTATGACTCTCCTTCCAAAAGGAGCTATAGAGCGGGTTCCTCCTCCCAGCAGGGAGTCAGGCTATTACAGCCGGTACTTCATTGTTCCGAAGAAAGACGGGGGGTTGCGTCCAATTTTAGATCTGCACATTTTAAATCGCACTGTAGGGAGACTCAAGTTCAAAATGCTTACTCTCAAACAGATCGTGTCACAAATCAGGTCCGAGGACTGGTTTGTCACGATAGACCTAAAGGACGCCTACTTCCATGTATCGATTCTTCCTCAACATCGGAAATTCCTGAGATTTGCGTTTGGGGACCAAGCATACCAATATCGGGTCCTTCCGTTCGGTCTAGCACTGTCACCCCGAACATTCACCAAGTGTATGGATGCGGCGATAGCCCGATTGAGACTTCAGGGCATCCGCATCCTTAACTATATAGACGACTGGTTAATCCTAGCTCAGTCGGAATCCTCGCCGCAGTCAGACAGATCAAGCTAGGCCAGCTATTCACTGTGAAACAGTTCCAGAGACTGTTAGGTCTCATGGCGGCAGCGTCCAACGTTATTCCTTTTGGCCTGCTGCACATGAGACCGTTGCAGTGGTGGCTCAGAACCAGGGGATTCTCCCCGAGGGGAAATCCGCTCCGCACGATCTTGAGTTCGCGACGCTGTCTTCGCGCCCTGATCGTGTGGAACGATCCTTGGTTTCTGTCCCAAGGTCCTGTGTTGGGAGATCCTTGTCGTCGCGTAACGCTAACGACAGATGCTTCTCTCACGGGTTGGGGGGCGATCATGAGTGGTCGCCCAGCTCAGGGTTTGTGGGAGGACCATCATCTCCTATGGCACATAAACTGTCTAGAAATGTTGGCGGTGTTTCGGGCTCTGAAACACTTCCTCCCAGACCTAAGGGGCCACCATGTCCTTGTCAGGACAGACAACACATCGGTGGTCTCTTATATAAACCATCAGGGGGGTCTGCGGTCGCGGTCGCTATGCAAACTAGCCAGTCAGATCCTTCTATGGTCCCAGGGGAAACTTCTGTCTCTGAGAGCGATTTATCTCCCGGGGTATCTAAATCTGGGGGCGGACATCCTGTCGAGGCAGGGGCCGAGGCCCGGGGAATGGAGACTTCACCCCGAGGTGGTGGAGCTCCTCTGGGAGCACTTTGGTCGTGCCGAGGTAGACCTCTTTGCTTCCCGAGAGACATCACATTGTCCTCTGTGGTTCTCTCTCAGCCATCCAGCCCCGCTGGGGTTGGACGCTATGGTACAGGCGTGGCCGAGGTCTCGCCTGTATGCCTTTCCCCCGATTGCTCTGCTCCCAGGAGTTCTGGAGAGGGTTCGCCGGGACGGAGTCAAGCTACTCCTGATAGCCCCGTTCTGGCCGGCCCGAGTATGGTTTTCGGACCTGGTGTCTCTTCTCGACGGCTCTCCCCTGGAGATACCGATCAGGAGGGACCTATTATCTCAGGCGAGCGGTGCCATCTTTCACCCTCGCCCAGAAATGTGGAAGCTGTGGGCTTGGCCTCTGAGGGGGCCCAGCTCATAGATCTTGGTCTCTCGACTGAGGTCGTTGAGACCATCCTCCAGTCCAGAGCTCCCGCCACAAGGAGGCTTTATGCCGCGAGGTGGAAACTTTTTACCTCCTGGTGTAGTGAGCGCCAGCAGGACCCAGTTAACTGCCCGGTTGGTACAGTGCTGGAGTTCCTGCAGGATCGTCTCTCTACAGGGTTATCCCACTCCACACTGAAGGTGTACGTGGCGGCCCTAGCTGCTTACCACGCCCCTTCGAGTGGAGGCTCTCTCGGGAGACACCCACTTGTATCTCACTTCCTTCGTGGCACCTTGAGGCTGAGGCCAGCAGTACGCACAAGGGTACCATCATGGGACTTGGCCATTGTTTTGGAGGGCCTCTCCTTAGCTCCTTTTGAGCCCCTTGAAGAAGTTTCTGAGAAGTTCCTTACTCTAAAAACTATTTTCCTGCTTGCTATTTCGTCTCTCAAAAGGATTGGAGACATTCAAGCACTTTCGGTTGCTCCCTCGTGCCTGGAATTTTCACCTGGTATGGCTAAGGCTTTTCTCTATCCGAGGTCAGGCTATGTTCCTAAGGTTCCAACTACTCCAGTTAGACCTGTCATACTGCAGGCTTTTTGTCCTCCTCCGTTTCTGACGTCGGACCAGGAGAAACTTTATCTGCTCTGCCCTGTTAGGGCCTTAGATGCTTATGTCCACAGAGCTGCCCTGTGGAGGAAAGCTGAACAGCTGTTTGTTTGTTTTGGGCCACCTAACAAGGGGTGCCCTGCATCTAAGCAAAGGATGAGCAAGTGGGTGGTCGAGGCCATCTCACTTGCTTATGAGTCGGCAGGTCAGCCTTCACCTTTGGCTGTACGGGCTCACTCCACCCGGAGTATGGCTGCTTCTAAAGCTCTCCTTTCAGGAGTGTCTCTTCAGGACGTTTGTGATGCGGCAGGCTGGTCCTCACCGCATACTTTCGTCAGATTTTATAGTCTTGACTTTGGCTCCACTCCCGGGGCTCAGGTTCTCTCGTCAGTTTGTGCTCCTTAATGCACACACTACGGGGTCTTTGTTCGTATGGGGACGTGGTTATTGCGTTCCCCACTGCGATTCCACGCAGCGGTAGTTCCTGATAGGGGAACGTCCCGGGTTACGTATGTAACCCTAGTTCCCCGAAGGAACGGACGCTGCGTGTCCTGCCATACTTCCTGCATCCCCTGGATCGCTTGCTTCAGTGACTTTAAGCTGGCGGCTTGTGTATTCGGGGGATATTTATAGCTTCCTGGTCGATGACGTCACTCGCGTGTACTCTATCTCCATTGACTGATTTCATTCATGATTCAGACGCGCTATGCTGGGGGCGGTTCCCACTGCGATTCCACGCAGCGTCCGTTCCTTCGGGGAACTAGGGTTACACACGTAACCCGGGACGTTTTTTTTTACAGTCGCTAGGACACATTTCTCAATATTTAGGTCACTTTTTCAAAACTCTTCACACAGTTCTCCTAACCAACTTTCAGCTCGGCACAGCAGTTAATTTCACATTCAAAATGCACTAAAACTGCTAAATCACTTCATACAAATCAACACATTCCTCCATAATACTAGCAAAGGTTGACAGCCAACAAACACACTTTATTACCCACAAAACAATGACCTAAAAAACACTAACAACAGGTAACTTTATACAATGTTTTCCTCTGTAAATGCTTTCTTTCTTCTACCTCTCTACTGTTTACAATTCACTGCAATATGTGTTACTGGAATGAATCAGACATGATGCAGTATTTATATTTTATGTCTTTTTATTTGCACAGAGTAATTCCAAAGTACAAACATTTGTCCACACACATTTTAAAATATTGCTGATCACTTACAAAGCACTAAATGGTTTAGCTCTGCAGTACTTGAGCGAGCTCTTAACGCATTATAGTCCTTCACGTCTATTGCGATCTCAAAATTCTGGCCAGTTAATAATACCTATAAAAATCGACTGCTGGCGGTAGATCCTTTTCCTATTTAGCACCAACACTTTTGAACAGTCTTCCTAACATTGTCCGGGAAGCAGACACACTCTGTCAGTTCAAATCTAGACTAAAAACACATCTCTTCGGCCTAGCATACACATAACACATTATAGACTTATATAATTCAATGTTAGGCTGCATAGTTTAGAACAGCCGGGACCGGGAACACTTCCTGTAAATCCTGACGTCTACGCTAATATTAGTCTCTCTGTCTATCCCAAGGTTTACCGCTGTCCACCGGAACCAGGCCGTATCCAGATCTGATGAAGGACCAGCGCCAGGACACGACGACGACGCTGACCTGAAGTGTCAACCAGTCTCTCCTCCTCTCCACTCCGACTTCAACCAACCGGAACTGGACAAATACTCTGATTCATTCTGAACTTCTGACCTGTAATGCTCCTGAATCATAATCATACACTGTTCACTCATTGGCCAGAGGAGAACTGGCCCCCGACTGAGCCTGGGTTCTCCCAAGGTTTTTTTCTCCATTCTGTCACCTGATGGAGTTTTGGTTCCTTGCCGCTGTTGCCTTACCTTCTGGCTTGCTTAGTTGGTTACATTTAATATTCAACAATATTATAGATCTGCCTTAAAGGTGGACGATGATGAAATTGTTTATTGTATTATTTTCATGTTATCACTGTGAAGCTGCTTTGATACAATCTGTATTGTAAAAAGCGCTATATAAATAAAGGTGACTTGACTTGACTTGACCAATCAACACACACTACCATAATTGGCTGGTCAGCTCAAGACAAAGGTAACTATATTCATAACATGTTTTTTTCAAACTTTTTAAAGATCATTTACATCATAACAATGAAGGCAAATTCTTCAGGAAATCAAAAATAAATACACAGCTTCAGCAAATAAAAATTATATTAATGTAATTATATACATATTAACTAATTAATTTTTTTGCAGATGCATTGGACAATGTTTTAAAGTTGTTTTAAGACATAAATGTATCCACATAGATTTTAAACAGATTTATCAAAGACTTTAGACTTTGACAGTGCAAAAGTTGCTAGAATTCAGTGTCAGCATCATGTTACAGCGGTTAACGTCAGTATTCCACGTGCAAGTCATATTAGCAAATGCATAGCAGACCTTTCCACCTAGGAAAACAACTAAACAGTGAGCTATTTATTTATGCAAACAGCAACTAAAACTTACCAGTAACTTCTGAGGCAGAATCTTCATCTCTTCGAGTCTGCTTCGACTTTGACTTGAAAATCTTGGCTCTGATTGGTCATATTGAATGTAGCTGAACTGAAAAAGACATGATATTACACTTTGAGCCAAAAATACGAAATGTTGTCACGATCACTTACCCTTTAGTAGTTCCAAACCATTTAAGACTTTCGTTAATCTTCGAAAGAAAAACTGACATTCATATCCCTCCGATGAACGATTCACCAGATCTGTTCACGTTTCAAAAAGTTAATCGCAAAAAACATCTCCCAATCCATATCAATCGTGTGGTTTCCTCCAAGTCCTCTAAAGAAACGATCACTCTAAATATTTTAACAGTTTAAATTTAGACTTCTAAATCTAATCACATTCAAGGACCGCAAGCTGTCATGAAACACGAGCGGAAGCAAAGATGCAAGTAACTCTTTATTAAATGTAAATGAGAGACAGATCAAAGTCCAGGATCACGGGTGGGCTAGTGGCGCAGGGACCAGATGATCAGCGTGATGGTGAAGGTGGTGATGGTGAATCCAGTGCAGGTGAACATCCAGACGAGACAATCCACAGAGACGCCAAACAGGAACACGAACCGAACTGAGACCAGGACTTCAGAAAGGAACACGATGAACACACACAGAGAACACCACACAACGATCTGACAAAGAGAGAAGAGTCCGATGAGTTGATATAGCAGAGTGAATTGACAGCAGCTGGTGCGGGTAATGAGATCAGCTGGCGCGCTGACGATCCAAATGAGCGGTAACGCCCACACACACACACCCATACACACAGAACAACAAATACACGAGACACGAAGGAACCAGTGAATTCATGAACCGTGACAGTACCCCTCCTCCTAGGAACGCCTCCTGGCGTCCCCAGACTCCCTTACCTGTCGATTGTAATCATCAATAAGGGAGTGATCCAGGATGTCTCCAGCAGGTACCCAACTTCTCTCCTCCGGACCGTAACCTTCCCAGTCCACCAAGTACTGGACTCCTCGTCCCCTCCGCCTTGAGTCCAGAATACGATTTACCGAATAAGTGGCCTCCCCTTCTACGAGCCGCGGCGGTGGGGGAACCGGGACTGGCGGGTTAATGCGTGAAAAAAACACGGGCTTGATTTTGGATACATGAAAAACGGGGTGAATTCTCCTGTACACCGGAGGAAGATTGAGGCGGACTGCCACCGGACTAATGATCTTGGTGACAGAGAACGGGCCAATGAATTTGGGTGCAAGCTTATTAGATACGGAGCGGAGAGGAATGTTCTTGGTAGAAAGCCACACTTTGGAACCGACGACATAAACGGGAGGTCTAGACCGGTGGCGATCGGCCTTGGCCTTGGTGCGCGCTCCCACTTGGAGTAGAGTCTCGCGGGCTCTAGTCCAAATGCGATGACACCTCTGGACGAAAGCGTGAGCGGAGGGAACCGCGACTTCGGATTCCAGACTAGGAAAAATTGGTGGCTGGTAACCTAGACTACACTCAAACGGAGATAGGCCCATAGATGACACTGGTAATGAATTGTGGGCGTACTCCACCATTGACAATTGTTGGCTCCATGAGGAAGGATTCTTGGAGACCAGACATCGCAACGTTCTCTCCAAATCCTGGTTGGCTCTCTCAGTTTGACCATTGCTCTGGGGATGAAACCCTGAGGACAGACTAACAGTCGCCCCCAGTAATCTACAAAACTCTTGCCAAATCTTGGACACGAATTGGGGTCCTCTGTCGGAAACCACGTCCGTCGGGAGGCCATGTAACCGAAAGACGTGGTTAACGACTGTCAACGCTGTCTCCTTGGCTGAAGGTAATTTGGGCAAGGGAATGAAATGGGCCGCCTTCGAGAACCGGTCCACCACGGTCAAAACTACCGTGTTACCCTGAGAGGGTGGGAGGGCGGTGACAAAATGTAGTGCGATATGGGACCAGGGTCTCGAAGGGACCGGCAGCGGTTGAAGGAGCCCATCTGGAGGTCGATTGGAAGTCTTACCAGTGGCACAAACTGAGCAAGCCAAAACAAAACTGTCAACGTCGCGAGCCATATGTGGCCACCAAAATCGTTGCTTGACTAAAGATGTAGTGCGACTGACTCCTGGATGACAAGCCACATTGGAACAATGCCCCCACTGAATAACATCGGACCGTGATCCCTCTGGCACAAATAAACGGTTCGGTGGACAGCCGACCGGAGGCGTTACCCCTTGTAAGGCCGTCTTGACCTTTGATTCGACCTCCCATGTGAGTGTGGAGATAATAAGGGTCTCCGGAAAAATGCACTCGGGAGTAGACGGGCGATCGGAACGGTCAAAAATGCGTGATAAAGAATCGGGTTTGATGTTTTTGGAACCCGGGCGATACGAGAGAGAAAAGTCAAAACGTCCGAAAAAAAGTGCCCACCGAGCCTGCCTGGAATTCAATCTTTTAGCAGTTCTAATGTATTCCAGATTCTTATGGTCGGTCCAAACGATAAAAGGTACCCCCGACCCTTCTAACCAGTGGCGCCATTCTTCCAATGCTAACTTGACTGCCAACAACTCTCTGTTACCAATGTCATAATTACGTTCGGCAGGGGATAGACGGTGAGACAAAAACGTGCAGGGATGCATTCTGTCATCTGTAGGAGAACGTTGGGATGGCACTGCCTCTACCCCCACCTCTGACGCATCGACCTCCACCACGAACTGACGTGATGGATCAGGGGTAACCAAGATGGGGGCTGAAACAAAGCGGCCTTTTAGTTTGGCAAACGCAGCCTCGGCTGCGTCTGACCACCTGAACGTAGTTCTAGGGGAGGTCAATGAAGTCAGAGGTGAGGCTAGTTGGCTGAAGTTGCGAATGAATCGCCGGTAGAAATTGGCGAACCTCTGTTGGGCCTTACGGGAATCTGGACTTGGCCACTCCACCACAGCCTTAACCTTCTCAGGATCCATACGCATTCCTTCAGAAGACACAATGTACCCTAAGAAAGGAACAGACTGTGCATGAAAAGCACATTTCTCCGCCTTGACAAAAAGCCCATTCTCTAGCAACCTCTGAAGCACTCGTCGAACGTGCTGCACGTGCTCCTGGAGAGAAGAAGAAAAAATCAATATGTCATCCAGGTAGACATATATGAACTGATCGACCATATCTCGCAGCACGTCGTTGACGAGTGCCTGGAAGACTGCTGGGGAGTTGGACAAGCCGAAAGGCATGACCAAGTATTCAAAGTGCCCCCTGAGGGTGTTAAAAGCAGTCTTCCATTCATCCCCCTTCCTGATGCGGACCAAATGATAAGCATTACGTAAGTCCAATTTCGTGGAGACCGACGCTCCCTGCAACCTCTCGAAGGCTGAAGACATCAACGGCAAAGGATAAGTATTCTTTACCGTGATGTTGTTCAGCCCTCGGTAATCAATGCAAGGTCGCAGAGAACCGTCCTTCTTCCCCACAAAAAAGAACCCCGCCCCCGCTGGAGAAGAGGAAGGTCGGATGAATTTGGATGCCAGCGAATCAGAAATATATTTCTCCATGGCCTCCCTCTCGGGAACGGACAGAGAGTAAAGCTTGCCCTTGGGCGGAGAAGTACCTGGCAGTAGATCTATAGCACAGTCATAGGGACGATGCGGAGGGAGAGAAGCAGCACGAGACTTACTGAACACCTCCTTCAAGTCTTGATACTCCGTGGGCACGTTTGACAAATCCACTGCTTCCTCCTGAAAAACAGAGACAGACACAGACGAACAGGCAGACACAAGACAAGACTCATGACATTCACTACTCCATTCCAACACTGATCTCTGCTGCCAGTCTATCTTGGGGTTGTGTTCGATGAGCCAGGGGTGTCCTAGAACAATAGGTGCGAGAGGGGAGTCCAGAATGAAGAAGGAAATGGTTTCAGTGTGGTTGCCAGATACGATGAGTGTGACGGGTCCGGTGGTGAGTGAAATAGTAGGAATAACTTGACCGTTAAGAGCGTGAACTGCAATGGTACGGGGGAGGGGTAAAAGAGGAGCCTGAATCTGAAAGAGGAGCCTGAACATACCACCACTTTGCTGGCCAGACAAACTGCTCCAAGTATGTAATCAACAAAGCAAGGTGAACAAGCCATATAGTATGCAAGCTATTAGGTGGTCATAAATGTTGTTAGTTTCGTTCAGGGCGATGGTTCAGATCTGTCAATGTCAGTGACAGCCCGGAGCTAGCTAAATTGAATCTGTGTTCAAGTAACTAGCACTAACGTTGACGCTGACACTCGCCTCACATCAGACGCCGAAAACCAATTATTAAATACACAGGCATCCTACCTTTCCATGCAATCCGATATAATCCATGGAAGATCCGTAATCCATAGCAATGCACGTCATCTGCTGTATCTCCTCAAAAAATTAGCTTTCAGTAAGATTTTATTTGGGTGCAGTAACAAACTCTTTCACTAGATGGACACCCAAGCTTCCTTTCTGACCATATAAGGGTGCCTCCATTTTCATATATGCTTTGAGTGATCTGTCTGAACCAAGTATTTCCATAATTGTCATACAATTTATGAAGTAGACATCCTATTCAGAAGTATTATGGGTGGTTTGGCAGTATTTGATTTGAATTCAACCTCTAATAAACGCATTAAAAAGAGCATATATGTATATATTGTTATGAGAGGTGAGAAAGGACCCAAAAGCGAAAATGCAATACAATGTCTTTAATGAGAGAGCAAAGTCCAGGTGAACAGAAATCCTCTTGTAGATAACAAAACAGCCGTCAATACGGACGATAAGACATATAACAAAATAACTTCTTGAGAATGAGCACGGCAGAAGGACCAGGGCTGGCGGCGTCAATTCTCGGGTCTCTCAGAGAGGATACGTCATACAGCTGGCGGAAAAAAGCTCTGGCAGCCGACAGCAGAAGGTAAACTGGGCAAAGTGTAGAGAACAATTAATCATCAGCAAACTAAGAATAGATAAGTACAGACCAGATCCAGACAGGGCACGGACAAAACAGGAACTCATGCAACGCGAACACACGAAATAATCTGGCAAAGAAGCAGGGAAAAGGGAAAGCTAGAAGTAGCAGACACAATCAGAGGAAAGAGAGAACAGGTGAGAGAATTAGCGCGAAGGCTGATTGCAACTAGGAACAGCTGAGGTAGAGAGAAGGAGAGTATGGGAAAGTGTGTGTGTGTGTGTGTGTGTGTGTGTGTGTGTGTGTGTGTGTGTGTGTGTGTGTGTGTGTGTGTGTGTGCGTGAGTGTGAGTGAGCGTGTGCGTGTGAACAGAAGAGAGAGAGAAAGAAAAGGATACCAGACTCATGACAGTACCCCCCCCCTCAACGAGCGCCTCCTGGCGCTCCCAAGGGAGGGGCCTGGCGGGCACGGAGGAAATCATCAATGAGCGAGCGGTCCAGGACGTCCCGGGAAGGAATCCAGCTTCTCTCCTCCGGACCATACCCCTCCCAGTCCACCAAAAACTGGTGTCCTCGACCCCGACGACGCATATCAAGCAGCTTACGAACTCTGTAAACCGGAGCTCCCTCGACACGAACGGGAGGAGCGGGGGGGCGAAGAGGAGCGCGCACGACAGGCTTGATGCACGAAACATGAAAGACAGGGTGGATGCGCCGGAGGTTAGGAGATAGCTTGAGTTTGACAGCAACTGGGCTGATAATCCTAGTAATCGGAAACGGACCAATAAATCGGGGGGCCAACTTGCGGGAGACAGACTGGAGAGGCAGGTTGAGGGTGGAAAGCCACACTCTCTGACCACAAAGATATCTAGGACTCTTAACACGACGCTTGTTAGCGGCTCTTTGGGTACGAATCTTAGAACGACAGAGAGCTGATCTCACCCTTCTCCAAGTGCGCTTACAACGCTGAACAAAAGCCTGTGCCGACGGGACATTAGATTCAGAATCCTGAGACGAAAACAGGGGAGGTTGATACCCCAGGCAGCACTGAAATGGCGACAGACCGGTGGCGGCCGTAGGCAGAGAATTATGAGCATATTCGGCCCAGGGGAGTTGTTCTGCCCAGGACGCAGGGTTGCGAAAAGCCAGACTACGCAATATACGACCGACACTTTGATTGGCTCGTTCAGCCTGACCATTGGTCTGAGGGTGAAAACCTGACGAAAGGCTGACGGAAGCCCCGATTAAACGGCAAAACTCCCTCCAGAACTGGGACGCGAATTGAGGACCCCTATCAGAAACGACGTCCGAGGGAAGACCGTGAAGCTTGAAAACATGACTGACCACAATCTGGGCTGTCTCCTTGGCAGAGGGGAGTTTAGCGAGTGGGATAAAATGAGCAGCCTTAGAAAATCGGTCAACGACGGTAAGAATCACAGTATTACCCGCCGACGGAGGAAGCCCGGTAATAAAATCAAGGGCAATGTGTGACCAAGGACGTGACGGGATAGGAAGGGGTCTGAGAAGGCCGGCTGGAGGAGAATTACTCGACTTAGTCTGGGCACACACGACGCAAGAGGCAATAAAACGACGCGTATCTCGTTCCCGAGTGGGCCACCAAAAACGTTGGCGAATGGTAGCGAGAGTGCCCCGAACGCCGGGATGGGCAGTCAATTTGGACGAATGACCCCACTGAAGGACCGCTAAGCGCGCAGAAACGGGAACAAAGAGGAGACCCTTAGGAACGTTACGCGGAGAGATGGAATGAGAAAGAGAGCGCTTAACCAGTCTTTCGATTCCCCAGATAGCAGCGCCAACAACACAACCCTGAGGAATAATAACCTCCTGGGTCGAGGTGACATCAGAGGAACCGAAAAGACGGGAAAGAGCATCGGGTTTCACATTCTTAGAGCCGGGACGGTAAGAGATGGAGAAATTGAAACGAGCAAAAAATAAAGCCCAACGGGCTTGGCGCGCGTTCAGTCTCTTAGCGGAACGGATGTATTCTAAGTTCCTATGATCAGTCCAGACAATGAACGGAACGGTCGCCCCCTCTAACCACTGTCGCCATTCTCCCAAAGCCAAACGAATGGCGAGCAGTTCACGATTACCCACGTCGTAATTACGCTCAGCGGACGATAGACGGTGAGAGAAGTAAGCGCAGGGATGAACCTTGTCGTCAGAGGCGGAGCGTTGAGAAAGAATAGCGCCGACGCCCACCTCTGACGCGTCGACCTCGACAATGAATTGTCTAGAAACGTCGGGGGTAGTTAGAATAGGAGCGGTGGTAAAAAGAGTCTTTAGGAGATCAAAAGCCCTCTGGGCGGACTCAGACCAACTAAAACAGGACTTGACAGAAGTGAGAGCCGTCAACGGCGCGGCCACCTGGCTAAAGTTTCGTATAAAACGACGATAAAAATTAGCGAAGCCAAGGAACCGCTGAAGTGCGACGCGAGAGTCAGGGACTGGCCAATCGGTGACAGCCTGAACCTTAGTAGGGTCCATGCTAATCCCCTCTGCTGAGATAACAGACCCGAGAAAAGTAACAGAACGCGCGTGAAAGGTACATTTCTCAGCCTTAACGAAAAGACGATTCTCCAGAAGGCGTTGGAGGACCCGACGTACGTGTTGCACGTGAACTTGGAGAGAGGGTGAAAAGATAAGAATGTCATCGAGATATACAAAAACAAAAATATTAAGCATATCTCGGAGAACGTCGTTAATCAAAGCTTGAAAAACGGCCGGAGCGTTTACCAGACCGAAAGGAAGAACGCGATATTCAAAGTGCCCTAAAGGCGTATTAAACGCGGTCTTCCATTCGTCTCCCTCCTTAATGCGAAGTAAATGGTAAGCGTTGCGGAGATCCAACTTTGTGAAGATCTTTGCTCCCTGTAAGAGCTCAAAGGCAGATGACATAAGCGGCAAAGGATAGCGATTCTTGACGGTTATGTCATTCAGCCCTCGATAATCTATACAGGGACGCAAAGAGCCGTCCTTCTTCTTCACAAAGAAGAATCCCGCACCGGCGGGAGAGGAGGAGGGAACAATAGTACCAGCGTCAAGAGATTCAGAAAGATACTTCTCTAACGCTTCACGCTCAGGCGCCGACAGAGAGTAAAGCCTTCCACGGGGCGGGGTTGTACTAGGAAGGAGATCAATACTGCAATCGTAGGGACGGTGCGGAGGGAGAGAAGTGGCCCGGGAACGACTGAACACCGCCCGTAGATCGAGATATTCCTCCGGAACCCCAGTCAAATCGCCCGGCTCCTCCTGAAAAACAGAGACAGAGGAAACAGGAGGGATAGCAGACATTAAACATTCTACATGACAGGATAAACTCCATGAGAGAATAGTGCCCTTAGACCAGTTAATGTGAGGATTATGTTTAACAAGCCAAGGGTGGCCCAAAACTACAGGGGAGAACGGAGAACGAAAAATTAAAAAAGAAAGAATCTCGCGGTGATTACCAGAGACAGTGAGAGATAAAGGAACAGACTCTAGGTGAACCCGAGGGAGGACACTACCATCTAAGGCGAAAAGGGGAGTGGACTCCTCACGTTCCTTCAAAGGAATACCTTGTTCCAGAGCCCAAGCCTCATCAATGAAATTCCCCTCAGCCCCAGAGTCAACCAGTGCGTCACAGGTAACAGAGAAACCAGGTCCGTGCAGAGTGATGGGAATGGTGGTGCAGGACTTGGGAGAAAAGACCAGAGAAGTTGCGCTCGCCAGTAATCCCTCCTCTACTGGCGAGCGTTGGCTTTTAACGGACATGTAGAAACGAAGTGGCCGGCTGAACCGCAATACATGCATAGGCGGTTGGCGATTCGGCGTTCACGTTCCTTAGCGGAGAGGCGAAGACCTCCCAGCTGCATGGGTTCTGGCTCTGAACGGGCGGGAGCGGATGCTGAGGAGGCAGAGGGAATTGAAGATAGGGTAGTCTCCACGCCTCGGGTGCGGCGACGGAGATCAAAACGCTTCTCAATACGAATAGCCATGTCAATAAGCGGGTCGAGAAGTGTGGGTACCTCACGGGCGATAACCTCATCCTTTATGTCAGCGTTAAGTCCCTCCAGAAATCGAGCGACCAGTGCGGGCTCATTCCATCCGCAGGTAGTTGCCAGCGTGCGAAACTCAATAGAAAAGTCCGCGGCGGAACGTCTTCCCTGGCGGAGAGTTGAAAGGATACGGGACGCCTCATCCCCATGAGCAGAGCGATCAAACACGCGTATCATCTCCTCCTTAAACAGATCAAAGCGATTAGTGCACTCTACCTCAGCCTCCCAGGCGGCGGTTCCCCACTCGCGAGCCCGTCCAGTAAGGAGAGAAATGACATAGGCAATCCGGGCTCGCTCCCTTGAGTAAGTGGTTGGCTGAAGAGAGAAAACAACCTCGCATTGGGTTAAAAAAGAACGACACTCCGTCGGCTCACCAGCGTAACAAGGAGGGTTGTTAATTCTAGGCTCAGGGATTTCCGGTGTTCTGGAAGGAGTAGGTGGATCTCGACGGAGCTGGTAAACCTGCTGGGAAAGATCTGACATCTGGGCGGCCAGGGTCTCCACGGCGTGTCTGGCAGCAGTCAGTTCCTCATCATGCCTTCCAAGCATAGCTCCCTGGAGTTCGACGGCCGCCAGAATAGGGTTCTCTTTCGCTGGGTCCATGTTGGCCAGATTATTCTGTTATGAGAGGTGAGAAAGGACCCAAAAGCGAAAATGCAATACAATGTCTTTAATGAGAGAGCAAAGTCCAGGTGAACAGAAATCCTCTTGTAGATAACAAAACAGCCGTCAATACGGACGATAAGACATATAACAAAATAACTTCTTGAGAATGAGCACGGCAGAAGGACCAGGGCTGGCGGCGTCAATTCTCGGGTCTCTCAGAGAGGATACGTCATACAGCTGGCGGAAAAAAGCTCTGGCAGCCGACAGCAGAAGGTAAACTGGGCAAAGTGTAGAGAACAATTAATCATCAGCAAACTCAGCGAATAGATAAGTACAGACCAGATCCAGACAGGGCACGGACAAAACAGGAACTCATGCAACGCGAACACACGAAATAATCTGGCAAAGAAGCAGGGAAAAGGGAAAGCTAGAAGTAGCAGACACAATCAGAGGAAAGAGAGAACAGGTGAGAGAATTAGCGCGAAGGCTGATTGCAACTAGGAACAGCTGAGGTAGAGAGAAGGAGAGTATGGGAAAGTGTGTGTGTGTGTGTGTGTGTGTGTGTGTGTGTGTGTGTGTGTGTGTGTGTGTGTGCGTGAGTGTGAGTGAGCGTGTGCGTGTGAACAGAAGAGAGAGAGAAAGAAAAGGATACCAGACTCATGACATATATGTAGCATATATACGAGAATCCATCATATTTTATATATATATATAAAAATCAGACTTTTTTTTGTTTTTTATAAAGTTGAATTGGTGTTATTTTTTGAACTCTTGGTATGAAAACAAACTGAGCTTTCTACCAATCTTTCAGGATTTTTCATGTTTATTGCTATTTCAAAATGAGCAGTCTCTAATCTCTAAAGTCTTGGTCTAATGTTTAATTAATTATTACTCTATATTTTGCATTTAAATAAATATACCTTTGTATTCAATTATAATTAAATTATATTTATTGTAAAAATATTTCTTGTATTTATTCATACTGTACATACTGTACTGCAAAGTAACTTATCTGTCATACTGTTTAACTGTGTTAGTGTTGCCGCACTATCCTGATCATCATACTGTAGCACTAAATAAGAACAACCAAAGGTCTTCTATATAATTTAAAACACATACCATGATGACTAGACCTTGGTTAGGTGTTCTTATAATGGATGTAAGTATGGGGGACAGTAAGCAAATATTGATTATATGTCAGTTACTGCCTTTTGCCTTTGCACGACTCCTTATTTTTGGCACATGATACAAAGGCAGAATACAGTAACTGCCAAACAAGGGTCACAGGTCAATTTTGAGCTCAAGATTTTTTGCATACAAACATTTATTCATTATAGCAACTAGTTGTGAAATTTTGGGAGTCCTACCTATAATACTTTTGTCTGGACAAAACAGAAACTTTAAAGTCATTTTTCTCAGTTTCACACTCTAGCGAGTTAAGGTCTTTTGCCTTTGCAGGGCAGAATTGTGGTAATTAACGTATTAATTTACACTTTTAGTTAATAAAATGTGTTATTAAGAAATTAATACATTGACACATTTCATTCATAACAATTCATATATTACTTAATATATGAACCATATATAATCTTTATTAGTTGCTGATGCAGTAATCATTAATTAATGGTTTAGTTCTTGAGTCATACATTAACACATGATTATCTGTGCATTAGTTAAGCATGAATTAATGCATATTAGTGCACCCGTATTGTAAATTGTTGCCAATAAATCTACTGTAGTTAAAAAGAAATATTCTTCAGATGTACCTTCAGAATGCCTACAGGAGAATTATTTTACCAATACTTTCATCACACTCCTGACAGACAAGTTACATAAAGCAGTGTTTGAATAAGGTATTCTAATACACTACTTAAAACATTGACCCCCGGTTTCACAGACAATGCTTAAGCCTATAGTCCCAGACTACAATGCATGTTTGAGCTGTTTTTACAGAAAGCAACTTGCACTGACATATCTTAAAATATGTCACTGCCATTATTTTATCTCAAGATGCATATCAGTAATGGTTTTTAAAGGGCATGTTTATATAAGCTACTTAAATGTCCTAACTGAACTAAGGCCTTGCTTAATCTAAGCATTGTCTGTGAAACCAGGTCTAAATCATCAGTCTTAAAGTAGCTTCACCATTAAAATAATGTTCTTGTGTTTGTGTGTTTGTAAAAACAAAACAAAAATAAAAGTTTAATTAGCATCTTTGATCAATGCAATAGGTGTAGATTTTACAGACAAAATAATCCATACATAAAAAGAAAGCAAAGAAAAAACAAAAGTTAATTTAGTGATGCTCTAAACAGTCAGCTAAGACTGCTTGACAAGAGCGCCACTGCTTGGAAATACAACAGTACATCTAGATCTTAAGTGAAGTCAACAGAAAAGGAAGTGGTTTTTGTATTGCTTTGACCCCTGAACTCATTCACAGTGACTCTCTAGCACAGTAATACACAGCAGTGTCTTCAGTCTTGAGGCTGTTCATCTGTAGGTACAGTTGACCGCTGGAGTCATCTCTGGACACTGTGAACCTTCCTGACTGGGAATAGTAGATAAGAGAACTGGATGTACTAATATATGCAATCCAATCCAGACCTTTACTGGGAGTCTGTCTCACCACAGCAACATAGTAGCTACTGAATGTAGATCCAGAGGCGGTACAGACCAGCCGAAAAGATTCACCAGGTCTTTTTACCTCAGCCTGAGACTGAGTGAAGGTCTGACAATGGATATCTGTGGAAGAGAGAGGAGAGCAAAATATAAAACTTGCTAAAAAATATAATAGCATTCATAAATTAGTATTTAGGAATGAGTTACAGACCATGTACAAATAGGAATAACAGGAGTGAATTGATTATTGTTGTCATTGCTGATTATTCTCCTCTACGTACAGTCAGTGAACACAGACACACTCCACTGGTAGTGCAAGTCATGGGAAATATACATCACAGTTTTGCATGAACTCCTCCTCCATGCAGTCTATCATTTCTTGTTTGCAATGGTCAGAAATTTGTAAAACAGAAATTTGTAAAAAAAAAAAAAAAAAAAGGTAACTGTGGAATGATGAAAAATATGACAGGCCTAAATTAAGTAAGCAAAATCATATTTGTATTTATGAAATGTATGACAAAATGTTGCCTACATGTTAAATTATTGTATTTTTTAAAGCATAATTGGATGGATGGATGGATGGATGGATGGATGGATGGATGGATGGATGGATGGATGGATGGATGGATGGATGGATGGATGGATGGATGGATGGCAGTATGTATAAATGTGTTCAGGTTTTTCTATAAAGCTGTCTTGGTCAGTCACAGTGATATTGCTCAGTAATGCGGCTGTGTTTTTAGTCTACAAATTATTTCCCTGTTGAAACACTGTGTTTTTGGACGTGTCCTTTGTGAAACTGATCTCTTTTTTTAAGTCTGTAGTAGTAATACCATCTATGCAAAGATATCCCAGCTATAATTCCAGTGCTTTTCCAGTGGGTTGACGTATCCAGTGAATGCAATAGATTCTGAAGGAGGAGATGGAGAATTATTCTTGAGGTTTAACAACCAAAGATGGAGGTTGAGTGAGCTCAACACAGTATTATCACCACCTGAAAATAACAATGAAAGAATGTGTTATTATTAATAATGTCTCAAAACGTTTAGGCTATGTGTTAAGATCTTAATTTGGTGCTTTAGAGTTTAAATAAACCATGAAGCTCACATGATGCAGCTGCTGCCAACATAGAAGAGCTGATGAGAAGATCAGGCTCCTCACTGTGCATAATGTTATTTTTATTTATCTATCTTAATCTATGCATCTATCTATTAATCTATAAATGTATCTATCTATTAATCTATCGGTCTATATATATTTCTATCTATGCATCTATTAATGAGTCACTATATACTCTGTCTGTCTCTAGCCTATCAGTCAATGAGTACATTTAAATGAAAGCCTAAATAAACAAATCGCACTATATCACCAAAAATCATCTCAAAATCAAACTCCTCTCACAAAAACCCACGAGGTGGTTAAGATGTGTTGACTTCACTTTTATACAGATGTGCAATTGTGTGGTCTGCTCCCGACCCTTTCAATCAAACGCTGATTCGGCGGACCATGCCACCTGTCGAAACACTTGTGAAACACTCCAAAGCTTCATTTAGCCGTAGTCACGTGACATGGGTGTTTTGAATCACGCTTCAGATCAGTGTTTCGAAACATCTGCGCTTCGGGATCTCGAAAAGCTTCGGAACGTCAGTTTCGCATCAGCCATCCCTAATACTCACCTGAGTTTGCCACTTTGATGTCCTGTCTTCAGTCTGCGGTTCACCAAGTCTTCAATATCCAGTTCGTCTGCCGTCTCAACTCTTCACCATCTGCACAGAAACCAAACATCAGTCAACAGCCAGCTAAGTACCATCTACAATCTTTAGTCACCATCCAATCCCCATCGCCTGGTTCCCGCTATCATCTCCACTCTCTGCTTTAAATAAACGTTATGTTTTACAATTACTCACCTGTCTGTTCCATTCTGTTGTGTGACACTGGAGCATGTAACAAGACCAGAAGTCGTTAAATTGACTTTGTGGCAAGCAGAGAATCAGAACCAAATATGTATTGTGCTCAAGTTTTATTAACTAAATCACGAACACAACTAATCGACACAAACACATGCACACAATCACTCATACAAGGGTAAAGTGGTAAGTGACAGAAAGAAACTGGAAACAGGGAAACCAATGAAAGATTCATTCAACTATGAAAAGAGTCATCAGCTTATTATTTTCAAAGCTTATTACTAAGCCTGTTTAGTCAGTTAATTGTACGATACTTTCATTGCCGTTGAAGCAGTTTCATAAAGTTCCTGATTTGACAGTTCAGTGAGTCGATGGTGTTGAAGTTGCAATCGATTTATTCTGTGTTGAATAAAGATGTGATCAAGCATGGTTAAGAACATGACTCCATCATGGTCGAGGAAGTTGTTCAAGGCGTGACGTGTTTCCGGTCCCACACACGCACCGTGACCAGCAGAAGCAGGAAGAGAGGGAGGAACTTGTGAGGATGCTAAAGCCTGGGTAAAGTCACACCTCTCAGGGTTGGCTTGACCAATGAGAAAGGTGGAATTTTCAATAGAGATTCACCGATGTATCGGCCAATAATCGGTCTCGGCTGATTAAAGCTATTGTTTTCGCTGTCGGCCGATTGTTTGAAAACATCTGATAGTCAGTGCTGATTATATCCTGTCAATCAAAAGGGGGGATGAAAAAACTTATCAGACTGAAACTCATACTGTGTGTGAAGAAAATCTCTCGTGTTGAATTTAAGGCTGTCGAAGTTAACGCAACAACAACGCTTTAATAGTGAAAAAATAGCGACATTAATGCCGGCTGTATTTGACCCTATGGATCACGAGTAGTTTAAGCCAGGTTGCCAGATCTGCAGTTTTTCAACATAAAACCTTATTTGTTGCGCCTCCCGTCCAATAATCGCAAAGAGCTTTGTGCTTTGTTACTTCTGATAAGAAACAAAGTCTCAGCTTTCAAATTCTGTACATTTTATCACGAAATTCAAACAATAAATGGCGTTTTGTTGCTCTTAAATGTGACGTGACCGATCGCAGTCTTTTCTTCCACTTCAATACAAGTTATATCTTGCAAAAGATGCATGAATATCAGGAGGAATGTTGAAAGATACAGTACAACTTACCGAAATCTGTATCATGACTCATGTAATCACTTAACGTTTCAACCGCAGAAAGACGTTATTACAGTAAAAATTATTTTACAGTCATCAGGGTCACATTTGATTCTGATATAATTTGCTGAGAAGACTTCAAATAACCCTTTCTTGATTGTATGTCTTCCATTTATTGTTTGAGTGAGTATGTTACTAGCTACTTTAACAAAATGTGTTTTAGTTACCCATATGCTATAGTCCTAGAGTCTAAACAAGTCTTACGAAACTATGGGCCCTATTTTAACGATCGTATGGTCTAAAGCGCATCATGCAAGCGCACTTACTTGCGCTGGGTGTTTGATCGGGCCCTATAAATGCAAATTCACTTATTTTCTTATAGCGACAATAACCACACACAGGTGTTTCCTGAACGCATCAGTAAGTGTGACTTTTTTTTTTTATAGATACTCTCTGGTCTCCATGTTGTTTCAATAATAGTAATTATTATTATTTAAATTGATACATGTTTTTATTAGTCTCACAAAAAATGTACCTTGCTAAGAGATAGATAAAACACATTTATTTATTTTTTACTAAATGTAGCTTTTCTTGTGTTCTGGTCTGATATCTAAGGCCTTTCTGGTTTATTATATTTCTAGGGGAATCCTGGACTATACACTGAATGCCTTAAATTTGATCACTGTACAGGCAATAAATATATTGGTAATTTTTTACCTAAGATTAGGTATAATCATACCTCATTTTTAGTATTTACAGATTCAAACATCAAGCAAAATGAAGTTAATGGTTAATCAAGTTTAAACAAAAGTTTAGTGAGTGATGCTCAAAACAGTCAGATAAGACTGCTTGACAAGAGCGCCACTTCTTGGAAATACAACAGTACATCTAGATCTTAAGTGAAGTCAACAGGAAAGGAAGTGGTTTTTGTATTGCTTTGACCCTGAACTCATTCACAGTGAGTCTCTAGCACAGTAATACACAGCAGTGTCTTCAGTCTTGAGGCTGTTCATCTGTAGGTACAGTTGACTGCTGGAGTCATCTCTGGACACTGTGAACCTTCCCTGGACTGACTGGGAATAGTAGATAAGAGAACTGGATGTGCTGATAGTTGCAACCCATTCCAGACCTTTACCGTGACCCTGTCTCACCACAGCAGCCCAGTAGCTGCTGAATGAAAATTCAGAGGCGGTACAGACCAGCCGAAAAGATTCACCAGGTCTTTTTACCTCAGCCTGAGACTGAGTGAAGGTCTGACAGTGGATATCTGTGGAAGAGAGAGGAAAAAAAACTCGGCAAAATGTAAACATGCTAAAATGCTATATATGCATTCATAAATTGTATGAATGAGTTACAGACCATGTAAAAAAAGAAATATCAGGATTGAACTGATTATTGTTGTCATTGCTGATTATTCTCCTCTACAGGAACCACATACAGTCAGTGAACACACACACGGTACAAAGCAACTTATGGGAAATATGCATCACAGTTTTGCATAAACTCCTCCCCAGTCTTTCATTGCTTGTTACCTTTGTTTATGGGAAAAAAAACCATTTGTAATATATATAAAGTTAACTGTGGAATGATGATGAGGCAAAATAAATTAAGCAAAAAGCATCTTTGAAATTTTGTTATATTTTAAAGCATTATTGGATGGATGGATGGATGGATGGTATATCTGAGTAATGTGTTCAGGTTTTTGTACAGAACTTGTGTCTTGTTTAATCTCTCTCTCTCTATGGCCGTTCATGTCGAGTGCGACGAACTGCTTCCCGTTTTGAGCGTCTCTCTTCCAAAAATGACTTGTAGGCCTCCTGAGAGTCCCTGCGGCCGTTGTTAATTGCTGCGCGCCAGTTGGGTCTGTCATTTGCAAGTGCCTCCCAGTTGTCCATGTTGATGGAGAAGGCCTGAAGATCCCTCTTAATAACGTCTTTAAAACGTAGATGGGGACGACCATGTTTGCGGGGGGCATTTGCTAACTCGCCATATAGCAAGATTTTTGGGAGGCGAGTGTCATTCATTTGATAAATATGCCCAGTCCAACGGAGGTGGCGTTCACGAAGGATGGTGTACATGTCACTGGAACCAGTTCTCTCAAGTATGACAGAGTTTGGCACATGATCCTTCCAGCATACACCCAGTATGGAGCGAAGGCAGCGAAAATGGAAGGCGTTGAGGCGATGTTCGTGCCTCCTGTATGTTGTCCATGTCTCACTTGCATATAGTAAGGTGCTAAGTACACATGCATGGTAAACACGGACTTTGAGGAGTACTGTCGGCAGTAATACACATGCAGTGTCTTCAGCCTGAAAATGTTTTTGGAGGTGTTCTGCGTGAAACTGATCTTGTTTTTATGTCTTTAATATCACTACTACCACCACTGCAAAGATATCCCAGCCATTCCATAGCTTTTCCAGTGGGTTGACGTATCCAGTGAATACAATAGCTTGATACTGCAATCCTGCAGGAGATGGAGAATGACTCTTGAGGTTTCACAACCAAAGATGGAGGTTGAGTGAGCTCGACTCAGTAAACACCACCTGAAAACAACAATGGATTAATGTTTTATTATTAGTTGTGCCTCAAAACATTTTATATGTCAAGACTTTAATTTAGTGCTTTAAATAAAGCATCAGTGAAACTCACATGATGCAGCTCATGATCATGATTTGGTGCTTAAGTAAATGTAATTTGACTTCTGATGACCCACAGACACACACACTCCACTTTTGTACAAAGAGCAAAAGGAAGATTTGCATACAGCCATTTAGTTGTGCAAGATGTAAACAACAATGCTTTTCTTATTAAACTGATTTGATTTCATCATATTTGTCTTTAGATTTGGATGAAACATTTATATTTCCTCGAACACATTTTCTTTGCGTCTGCTTGAACAGAAAATCTGATAGATATGTTGTTTGATAGTTGTACTGTACCTGCACTTACAACTGGTTAATGGTCTCAATAAGCAATTCATTTTGCTTTGGTTTTAATCTATATTTGAAAGATGTTGATGTTTACTCGGACTGAAAATGTTCATAGTCTGACAATTTTGCCCTTTCAAAAAGAGTCTGTAAGAATGTTCTTATTTTAAAGTCGATGAAGAATTAATCATTACTGTATGTTTTATGCAACAGTTCCGCCCTCAAATCCTGAATGAAACCCAACAGGATTGGGACTTTTCATTGTTTGTATCACTCCGCTTGTCTGTGCATTATAGTGAGGTTTTTTCAGAGACACATTCTGCAAGTTACATTTGAATTCCACCACATAAATAGGTAAGAATAAACCTGTTATGCTATAATGCATGCTTTTGCTCATATCAAATTGTGTAGTGTTACCACTTCTACTTGGGTATGGCTTTGTAGATTACAAAGTTTTATCATCCAGAATGAAAATAGGTCACAAAGTTTTCACACTAAAAAGGTGGAAGTAAATGGAAACGAACCTCAAACATTTAGAATAATACAAGAGAACTGCATGCAATAATAATACATCCACACACACACAACATGCACATGCATGCATGCAACGGCAAGAATATGGCCAACATATTCTCAAAAAAAAAAAAAAAAAAAAAAAAAAAAAGGAAGGAAAGAAAGGGAATAAAGGGACAAGAGGGCCAACCACCAATAACATTTGGTTATGTCAGGTCACAACCAGACTAAGGGAGCTTGGTATGGAGGTGCCTGTAATGGTTCACCGGCGCACTCCTTGGAGGAAGACTCAATGGAGCATAGAGGCTTAATTGATGTGGTTGGATGTCGCTGGTGGCGATGGGGGGGAATCGGATTGTCGGAACAAGGAGAGGTGTCTATGTCGGGAGGGTTTGCTGGTTATGCTCACTGGCAGTTGTGGAACGGCCCCTAACCTATAGAGTTTAGAACTAGCCTAATACACAATGGCTTATGGACTAGTCTTAATGTATTGTTATCGTTATTGTTATTACCATTATTGATACTATCATCACTATTATAAGACACTAAAACTAACACTACTATGGTTGTCATGATTATCATTATCTTCGATAATAACACTACTAATATTGATACTTTATTATTGAATATAAATATCGACAACAATACTAAGCCCTTTTTTTTTCTTTTTCTTTTTTTTTCTTTTCTTTTTCTCGTTATTATTTTGTTTTTGTGCTTCTCTCTCTTCTGTATGTATGTGTCACTGATTTCTTACCTTGTATATGTCACTGTTTTGTTAATAAAAAAAAAATAAAAAATAAAAATAAAAAAAAGAATATGGCCAACACAGTGAATTTGATTGTGACAATCATTGCTCTAACCATGTTCTCAGTCTTTATGGGTGTCGGAACCTTCCATAATCTTTTATGGGCTTCGCTCAGCAATCTCTAAATATTTTGGCATGCACTTCTTTTTCCTCTGAAGTATATTTTGACAACATTGAATGGCTAAATCCAAAACCCCGAAATTCTTCTGATCGTAGGTCAGAAAGCAGTGGAACGGGTCAAAGTGGATACAGCTCTTATCAACCTAAAGGCAACATAAATAAACATAAATATACAGAGAACCTCATATAGCGCAGGGAGATGGAGAGGCTGAAGGCAAAAATGCAGGTGAGGTCCAATTAATCATGCAAATTTATTGAAACGTCGCAATCAGTTTAGTTTGATTAGCAGTATTTACTTCTTCTTTTTTAAAGTATGATCTTCTTTAAAAAAAATTACAGTCATCAGGGTCACATAATTTGATTCTGATATAATTTGCTAAGACTTAAAATAGGCTAACTATTTCTTGATTGTCTGTCTTCCATTTATGGTTGAGCAAGTATGTTACTAGCTAATTTAACAAAACATATGCTTTATTATAGTTATAGAGTTTTAAACAAGTCTTATGAAACTATACATGCAAAATCAATTATTTTCTTAGAGGCAATAACCAAGCACAGGTGTTTCCTGAGGGGGTACGCATCAGTAAATGTGACTTTTTTTTATACTCTCTTGTCTCCAAATAATTCTCTATTGTTTCAATAGTTATATTTAAAGTGATACATGTTTTTATACGTCTTACAATTTACAGAGATATGAACACACATTCTTTTTTTTTTCTTTTTTCTTTTTCTTTTTACTAAATGTAGCCTTTTTTGTATTCTGGTCTTTATTCTATGGTGATATCTAAGGTCTTTCTGATTCATTATATGTCTAGGGGTATCCTGGAATAAACACTGCATGCCTTAAATTTGGTCACTGTACTGGCAATAAATAATTCCATAGGTCATGTTGTGTTCAGTAGAAAAGCTGTTCTCAGACAGAAATACAACACACACTTTTAGTACTTTACAGATACAAACATCAAGCGTGCACTATTAACATTACTGCGGAAAATGAGGTTAATGGTTAGTCAAACTTTCATAATCATGAGCTTCATGAGAATGGATCAATAAATCAACAATTCAGTGATCAACGTATCAACAACTATATCTATTCTGTCTGAAGATTGCTTATTAGCCACTTTTTATATATCGATAAAAAGAGACTTCACTATCATGAAATAGTGTGTTAGAAGTGGAAAGAACGATCTAGAGAATCTTTCTACTGAGAATCAGATTGTATTTCCCATGATTTGACTACATGTGAGAACAGTGCGCCCTCTTGTGAAATGAGCCAAGAATTCACTTGCAACACAATTTAAAAGTAGGCAGGATTGTGTCAGTGTACTGAGCTTTTGGGTGGAAAGTAGTGAAAACTGAGATATGAATGAAATATTTCCTTATTTATCTCTACTAACAAATTTCAAAGGTTAGAACATAGACCGTCATGTTTTGGACATTGAATACAATCTGGAACTGAAATTATTCCTGTGGTGAATGTCAATGTTGTTTTTGAACAAGTTAGTAACTGCTATGTGTCACTGTGTCTATATCTGGCACAGAAATACACAGATGTGTCCTCCGTCTGCATATTCTGTCCCTGTAGAGTCACTGTGCGGCTGGAAGAGTCTCTGGTAACTTGAAATCTACTTTTCAGTTTATCACTGTAATATGTGTTCCCATCACCACATATCATTCCGATCCATTCCAGAGCTTTTCCTGCAGGCTGTCGTATGAAGCCAGTGCAGTAGCTGCCGTCAGTCACTGAATATCCAGAAATCTTACAGGACAGTGTCAAAACCTGACCAGGCCTTAAAGGAGAACTCCGGTCAATTTTAACATTGAGCTCAATTTTTAGTAAATTTGGAGTGCTGTCAATACAGAGAACAACGACAAAAATCGGTGTTGCCTACACTGTTTTATCCTATTTTTAAAATTTGCACCCTATTGACTTGAATGGGGCAAGTTTTAAACCTGCTTTTATCCTCTTAACATATTTGATGTGTCATTCGATTGTCGAGTTCACGCGCGTGATCATAGCAACTAAACCTATGCGCGTGAACTCGACAATCGACTACTTTGGACTTCTACCGAAAACAGGAACTAAATACAGGTATGTGCGCTGGCTGATATAACATCATTTTTATTCATATCTTTCACATCTACTGCAGTAAGATTCACTCGTGTTCACTCTTAAGGAATCACTCAACATGGCTGGGCACTTGTAATGACACATCAAATATGTTAAGAGGATAAAAGCAGGTTTAAAACTTGCCCCATTCAAGTCAATAGGGTGCAAATTTTAAAAATAGGATAAAACAGTGTAGGCAACACCGATTTTTGTCGTTGTTCTCTGTATTGACAGCACTCCAAATTTACTAAAAATTGAGCTCAATGTTAAAATTGACCGGAGTTCTCCTTTAAGACCAAAGAATCAGTCTGGGTCAGTTCAACACAGTGGACACCTGGGAAAACCAATATGGCATGATATGTTAGAGACATGGAAACATTTTGTATAACCATTAAAGACTTTTTTTATTATGAAGTATATCTATTGAAACTATGAAGACTTACGAGAGACGGCTGCTAGCAGCAGAAACAACCAGAGAGATGAGGAGACCATGGTTTGAGAAGTGAGAGAGTAAGTTGCTTATTTTCCCCTTAATACTAAAACAAAGTAATAATATTTGCATACAGTTCTGCTATCACAGTCTTCGTCTGCACCTGTCTGTCTTAGTCTGCACTACACTCCCCAGAATCCTTCTTGTCTCCACACCTGAACTCACTCCCTCAATCATCCACCTGTTCAGTCCATCTTCATCACCTGTCTTGTTAATTACCTTCATCTGTGTCACCTGGTTTTTGTTCATCAGTGTCAGTATTTAGTTTGCTACTGTTCAGTCTGTCCTTGTATATGTTACTGTGTTTTGAGAGTGTTACCCTTCTGCCTGGCCCAGTTTTGTGTAAGTTTATTATAGTAAAAGTTTGAATTTGAGCTTTGCGCTAGTGATGGCAAAATGAGGCTTCCTGAACCACTGAGACCTCGCAGCCCATTGCTTCACCAAAAGGTTCATTACTCGAAGCTTCATTCATTATTGCTCACTAGTGACACCTAGCTACTGTGCAAAGAAATAGCAGACCAATAAATGAATACTGAATCAATGACCTGAGCAGACATTTTTCCATTGCCTGTGTATCAAATAAAATATGTTTCTCTCTCTGTCTGAATTTACTTGTGCATAGACAACTGTCACACACAGTTCATTAATTATTCATAAATTGTTTGGATAGTGACAGTAGGAACAACAAAAGTGAGACTGTGTTGAGTGCCGTGCTAATGGTGGAGGGAGTGTATGCAAATTGCAACAGAAAAGTGTGGGGTGGGAAATGTTAAGAATTGTTTCTGGTGTGTTTTGTGCATTGACGTGTTACTAGTTTTAGTGCAGTGTTGTGCTTATGGGACTATGGATTTAGAGGAACAATCTGCAGTTTGGGGTGGGTGAAGGAAGGATCACACATTATTTTTATTGAGGAACAGAATTTTTTCAAGTGTGTTGGGGCTTAGACGATTCCTCTTCTTGGACAGAACCTCTCCAGCCTTGGAAAAGATCCTTTCGCATGGAACAGAGGATGCGGGGGAACATAAAAATGTCAGTGCCAGCTGGTATAAATGAGGATACAGATGTTTATGTTGAGCCCAATACTAGTGGATCCTCAGATCTTGTGAGATTCACTTCGGTTAAATACCGATCCACTTCTACAGTAGCTTTTGCTGTTGCACTTGAGCTCATTCTACAGTGATCCACCGTGCTATCCAGCAGATGCCAAAGGTCACCTAATAATGGAGGTACAAAGAAAAAAACTCCCAGACAGGGGAGGATTTCCTCTTTCTTGCTGGCTCCATTACAAGGAAAAAGGAAGAGGTCACAAAAAGCAAACAAATCAAAAAGCAGTCCAGTCCAAATCCAAAAACCAAAGCAATCCAAATAATCTTATCTAATTAATTTAACAATAATATAACTACTATAATTAATAATAACAATATACTATAACTAATCTAACCTGATACAATCTAATAATATACAGCCCTACCACATATATGACACAATAATGACGACGACACAACTATCTAACTGTAACTCTAACTCTCTGACTCTACTACAACTGATTCAACTACTCCTGACAACACCCACAAGGTGGCGCGAGTTTCGAACCCCCTTTATCCGGAAACGACACTCAGAACGAACCGGTGACATATCCACACAAACCGAGGCCTCGTTTGTCATGAGTCACGTGATTTTCACGTTAACAACACAAGCCTCGAATCGCGGCTTCATCTGGCACGCCCCTTTTTTCTCGACACAAGCTCCGACGCCTCGGTTCAAATGTCACATCACTACCCGTGACATCTGCAGAGGTAGAGCAAAACTTAACATGCAGCAAGTCACAAGAGTGAGCTGATGAAAACTATTAACACACCTATAACCCTAACACCTAAACTATTAGTCTACAAACAGTCTTTACAATCTTCTAATACATAATGAGAGTTAGTTGACATAGTTAAGAAAACATTACTATCCCATGAACTATCCCACTTTACTATCCCATGCAGCCACAGAAGAGGATTTATGAATGGCAGTGAATTTACCAACTGTGGGTCACATGACAGTGGCAACATGACAAATGTGTACGTCTGGATTTAATTAATTCTGTATACAATCATTCTACAGAATGTAGGTTACTTTTTTATTGGTTGTGAGTAATTACTTATTCAAAACAAGTACCTACTCTGAGGGCCTGTCTCAAAACACACTTGCGGACCTGCACATAATGATGACAACAACAGTCCTGAATGTCAGCGAAGACCATGACAAGACAAGCCCTAGAGACAGATCCCCTGTGAAGACCTCATCGATACGACAGCCATCAGCACAGATCCTCAGCAAAGACCAAGAACCAGATAAGTCCTCCGCACAGACCCTATGGCCAGCTTCAACTCCTCGCCACCATATCCCAATCTTCAAGATGAAGGAACTGGGTCCAACTTTCTGAATGATTCCAGTCCACAATCTGACTTGTGATGAAGCCTGGAATCATCACATTATGTTGGTTTGTTTGACCAGAAGACAACAGCTCCCCCAACTGAGCCTAGTTTCTCCAAAGCTTTTTTTTCTTTATTTCTGTCACCGATGGAGTTTGGGTTTCTTGCCACTGTCACCTTATATTTGCTTAGTTGGGGACATTGCACTGACTGCACTGACACTATTGAGAACTGAACTGAGCTGGATGACGACATCAATGTTTTCTCCAGAGCTGATATATAGCTGAATTGAACTCATTTCATATTTGATGATCTATACACAGTTATTGAACTGAACTGAATCAACACTGAACTGACCTCAGCTGAACAATATTTTCTTTTCAGAGCTGTTTTACAGCAAATTTAAATCTGTTTGCATCACTGACTTATTCTTTTTCTGTTTGTCCCTGTGAAGCTGCTTTGAAACGATCTTTATTGTATAAAGCACTATATAAAGAAAAAAGATGTCAGTACGTGAAAGAGCAACTCGCTGAACAGCAAATATCCTTCCGATTCAATTCTCCAAGTGCGCCGCACTTTGGTGGCACATGGGAGAGGGAAGTGAAATCTATCAAGACTGCACATCGAGTTGTCCTTAAAGATCAGACTGTTCCTGAACCTGTCCTGATGACAATCAGGTCGGGGGCATAATGAATGCAAAACCCTTAGGCTACTTGTCATCAGATGCCTCTGATCCAGACCCGGTCACGCCTAACCTGCTCCTCATGGGCCGTCACAACTTGTCGCTTCCTCAAGCAGTTTACGACCCCAGTGACCTCGGGAGAAGACGTTGGAGGCACAGCCAAGCCATCGTCGATCGCTTCTGGTCATCCTTCATCAGTCACTACCTACCAGGGCTACAAGAGCGCAGTAAGTGGAGGAAAGATGGTAAGGCACTCTCCATAGGCGACGTTGTTTTAATCGTGGATCCCCAACTTCCCCGAGCGTCATGGCCTGTAGGACGGATTACCCAGACTCATCCAGGAGCAGATGGCCGCGCACGGACTATCAGTGTTCAAGTGAAGGACCGTACCTACATTCGTCCAGTCGCCCGGCTCATCCTCTTCCCAGCTCTTGAGGACAAGGACGAAGAAGAGACCACCAAATAAACTTTCTCCTAATCTTTCAACTGCCATGCGGACAGTTGGGGGCGGCCTTGTCTGAAAGCCTAATTGTTCAGCGCTGAGGTTTCCTAAGTGCGTTAGAACGCTCAATCACGTGAACTGCGCCTGGACAGGAAATATAGCGCTCGGCTCAGTTGTTCGTGCTCAGGGATGATGAGAGAAGACTCAGAGAGTTTTACTACTGTTGCATGTTTGTACTGTGTTGTGATGAATGTTGTGAAATTCATGTATGTTCATGCGAACTAGTTTTATTTGTTGAACTGCGTAATTAGTGTAGTCATGATGCCAGAGCATGCTGTAATATGCTGTATGTTTCCTGTGTGCAATAATTAGCCCTCTATATGTCGATTTAGACCTTATTTGTGTTCATTATTTAGAGATATGCTTCTGTGATCGAGTGCAGTGCATTTACTGTTTATTTGGTGCTACCTGCATCGAGTGTTATAGTGATACAGTGTCATGCTGCATAGCCACTTAAAGGTGCAGCAGCAGTACAGATATTAAAGGGCATATAGTCAAGATTCAAGATTCAAGAACTTTATTTGCCATTTATGTTTGCACACATAGGAACTCTTGTGCGGTTATTGCTCAGAGAGTCAAGTCACGTTTAAAAGACACACAAGGAAGACAAAAAAATCTATAAAACATATACATTATAAATTGCACAAAACCCATTAAAAAGTGTAAATTTGCATTATAAAATTGCACAAGTATATTTGTTACGGCGCCCAGTGACATGCCCGTTATTCAGTCTCGAGCGCCGTCCCCTGAATACTGAGTATGCATACTTGGCCTAGTATGCATCATTTGTGCGCTGATGATCGATGCACCTGTTCGCAATGAACGCTGAGCTCTAGCGTATATCTGGCTCGTTGGCTCAGTGTTCCTTGCGAAGTATTGTTCCACTACTGTGTTGCATGACTGAGCATTCTCTGGATAATTTATATAACCTATCTTTGATTTCTGAAACCCCTGCTTGCCCTAACGACTCTGATTCTGTGCAGCCTGCCAAGTGAACCCCTGCCTGTGACCCGACTTCGATTCGCGCTGCCAGCCCTGAACTAAGCCTGCCTGACCACGAGAACGGACTGAACCAGCTACCCTGCCCTCATATCCCCTTAACCTTTTACCTTCACCTTACCATTAATAAAACGTTGCACATGGATCCGTCTCAGTCTCCTGCTTCAAAACAGAATACTTCGCCACCACAAGATCCAGCAGCAATGTCCGTTCTATCTACTGCATTTAAAGCCCAAGCATCTCAACTCGCTACTCACCATCGTCAGTTGACCCATCTAACCTCGTTGACAGAGGAACTTGTGAAGGCAGTGCAGAGTTTACAGAAGCCCACGGAGGAAATCCCTGTGCAAGTCGCGCCAGTTCTATCGCCAGCCGCCGACTCTGCATTCTCCAGCACTCGTATTTCTCTTCCTGAAAAATATGAAGGGGATCCAGGTAAATGCAAGGGTTTCATGCTTCAGTGTTCCATGTATCTCGCCCGGCAGCCCGCTCAGTACGCTACGGACATGGACAAGATTACGTTTATCTGTTCTCTTCTAACGGGGCGGGCTTTGGAGTGGATTACCGCGGTCTGGAGGCCAGATGGAACCGCTTTCGCCTCTTATGCCGACTTTCTCGAGCGCTTCAAGGCCGTTTTCAAGCATTCTGTAGAGGGGAAGGGATCGGAAGACCGCCTACTGGAGCTCACCCAGGGGAAGTGTACCGCTGCTGATTACGCGCTCAAGTTCCGCACTTACGCTGCGCAGACTGACTGGACTGATAGCGCCTTAAAGGTGGTGTATCGACGGGGACTCAACCACGACCTTCAAGCTGAGCTGGCCTGTCGCGATGAGGGGAGGAACCTGGATCAGTTCATTCACTTGTCCATTCAGATTGACAACCTCATACGATCACGCCGTTCCGGCATCCGCTCCTCGACTTATGCACACCATATCTCCAATCTGCACTCTCCGGGTCCCTTGGCATCGGAGGCTGGAGAGCCTATGCAAATTAACGCCACACGGTTGACGGAGGAGGAGCGTGAACGCCGGAGGATGTCAAAGCTGTGCATGTACTGTGGAGGAGATGGACACTTCCGTTTGCACTGTCCCCAGCTATCCACACGCAAAGAAAAGACAACGGTGAGTCTAACTCTTGACAGTCTAAATCCTCTCTCCTGTGTTTCTGTGCCTCTTGAATTTACAAAGGTTGATCAAATATTTTTTACTTCTGCACTGATCGATTCTGGGACGGCGGGGAATTTTATGTCTCAAGAGTTTGCTCATAAGCACAAGATATCTCTAATTCCCTCCACTTCTCCTCTCACAGTCAAAGCTGTTGACGGACGGCCCCTTGGCACGGGGCGCATCACTCATATGACGCAGGAACTGCGAATGCGCACCGGACTTCTGCACTGTGAAAATATTCAGTTTTACGTTCTTCAAGCCCCACATACTCCTGTCATACTGGGTCTTCCCTGGCTAAGGAAACATAATCCTCACCTGCAATGGTCCACGGGACAGATCGTTCGCTGGGGTGAAAATTGCTTTTTCAAGTGTTTAAGCCAAGTGAAACCATTGTCCGTCCGAAGCATCTCAGCACTCAGTGAACGCGCTGCTCTTTCTAGTCTCCCTACGGAGTACAGCGATCTGCAGGAAGCGTTCAGCAAAGTTAAAGCCACCCAGTTACCTCCACATCGAGAGTACGACTGTGCCATTGAACTCATGCCCGGGTCCACGCCTCCCAGGGGACGCATTTTTCCCCTTTCGCAGCCCGAGACGGAAGCCATGGAGAATTACATCCGAGAAGAGTTGGGCAAGGGTTTCATTCGTTCTTCCACCTCTCCTGTATCAGCTGGATTTTTCTTCGTTAAGAAAAAGGATGGAGGTCTACGCCCATGTATAGATTACAGAGCCCTTAACGACTGCACTGTGAAATTCCGCTATCCTCTGCCGTTAGTTCCCGCGGCACTCGAGCTCCTCCGCACAGCAAAGTATTTCACGAAACTGGATCTGCGCTCAGCTTATAACTTGGTTCGTATCCGTGAGGGAGATGAATGGAAGACAGCGTTTTCCACAAGCACCGGCCACTACGAATATTTGGTAATGCCGTTCGGCCTGTCCAACTGTCCAGCTGTTTTCCAGTCATTCATGAATGACGTATTCCGAGACATGCTTCAGCGCTATGTAATTGTTTACATCGACGACATACTTGTGTACTCAGACACTTTGTCGGACCATGTTCAGCACGTACGGGCCGTGCTTCAAAAACTCATACAAAATCAACTTTACGCCAAGTTTGAAAAGTGCGAGTTCCACCAGACATCCACTTCATTCCTGGGTTACGTCATCAGTCCTGAGGGCGTGGCAATGGATGATGGAAAGGTCAGAGCGGTGATAGATTGGCCTCTCTCAAAGAGCTACAACGCTTCCTGGGCTTCGCAAACTTTTATCGGCGGTTCATCCGAGGCTTCAGTTCTGTCGCGGCTCCCCTGACTGCTCTGGTGCGCAAAGGTACCACTCGCCTCCCCTGGACTGAGAGCGCATCTCAAGCTTTCAATCAGCTCAAATTCCGCTTCACTACTGCCCCGATCTTACGTCACCCCAATCCAGAGTTGCCCTTCATCGTAGAAGTTGATGCTTCCAGTACAGGCTTGGGCGCCGTTCTCTCTCAGCGCCAAGGAAATCCCGCTAAATTGCATCCGTGCGCATTCTACTCAAGAAAACTGAACTCTGCAGAACGGAATTACGACGTCGGAGACCGTGAGTTACTGGCCATGAAATCCGCATTTGAAGAGTGGCGGCACTGGCTCGAGGGGTCCTCTCATCCATTTACTGTGTTTACCGACCACAAAAATCTTGAATATCTGCGAACTGCCAAGAGATTGAACCCGCGCCAAGCCCGGTGGTCTTTGTTCTTTTCTCGTTTCCAGTTTACTGTGACGTATCGCCCTGGATCAAAAAACACGAAAGCTGACTCCCTGTCTCGTCAGTACGACTCTGAACTCACCAGTCAGACTCCCGAAAACATTCTCCGTCCTGACCTGGTTCTCGGTCCCATCCAGTGGGATATTGAGACTGAATTAGAACAAGCCAACACTAACTCCGAACCTCCGCCTGACTGTCCTCCAGGAAAAATGTTCGTGCCCGAAGCGCTCCGGGAGAAGGTGCTTAAACACGTCCATGCGCTGCCTAGCTCTGGTCATCCTGGCATCACTGCTACGATTCACATTCTCCGGAACCGTTACTGGTGGCCCACACTGCCTCAAGACACGACTAACTTCGTTCAGCAATGCCAGAACTGCAATACCCAGAAATCTTCACGGCTCCTACCTGCAGGTCTTCTACAGCCTCTACCGGTACCCCAACGCCCATGGTCACACATAGCCGTTGATTTCATTACTGATCTCCCTCCTTCTGACGGACATACAACGATCCTTACTGTTGTCGATCGCTTCTCAAAAGCCTGTCGTCTTATCCCTCTGCCTAAACTGCCCACAGCCCTGCAAACTGCTGAGCACCTCTGTAATCTGGTTTTCCGTTTCTATGGTTTACCTGATGACATTGTCTCCGATCGCGGACCACAGTTTACCTCCCGGGTCTGGGCAGCCTTTTTTCGGATGCTTCAAGTGAATGTCAGCCTCACATCTGGGTACCACCCTCAGTCTAACGGGCAGGCTGAACGTCTCAATCAGGAGATTATTCGTTTCTTGAGATCCTACTGTCATTTCCACCAGGAGGATTGGAGTCGGTATCTCATGTGGGCTGAATACGCTCAAAATTCCATTTGTAAGCACTCCACGGGTCTAACGCCTTTCAAGTGCGTACTTGGTTATCAGCCACCTCTGTTCCCCTGGTCCGGCGAGCTCTCTAATGTACCAGCTGTGGATGACTGGATGAGGCGCAGTGAGGAGACGTGGAATCTAGCTCACACCCATCTTTTACGTGCCGTCAATCGCACTAAGAGACAAGCTGATCGTCACCGCCGTGCTGGTCCAGTCTATCAGCCCGGTCAGTGGGTGTGGTTATCCACCCGGGATCTCCGACTCAATATGCCCAGCAAGAAACTCAGCCCTAAATTCATGGGTCCCTACAGGATTATACGGCAAATTACCCCAGTGTCTTTCCGCCTTTCCCTGCCCCGTCAGCTCCGCATTGCTCCCACATTTCATGTTTCTCTATTGAAGCCAGCCACTGCATCTTCCACGGTCAGTAATGTAGAGTCTGAGGATTCCCGTTCTCAGCCCATCCTGATAGAGGGCGAAGAGGTGTACCGTGTGCGCCATCTGCTGGATTCTAGACGTCGTGGCGGGCGTTTACAGTATCTTGTAGAATGGGAGGACTTTGGTCCCGAAGAACGCTCCTGGGTGGACTCAAAAGATATTCTGGATCCTTTACTCGTTCAAGTATTTCATCATGATCACCCAGACAAACCCGCTCCTCGTCCCCGCGGCAGACCTCGCCGCCGTCAGGGTTTTCGCGCCAGGAGTCGGTCCCAGGGAGAGGGCTCTGTTACGGCGCCCGTGACATGCCCGTTATTCAGTCTCGAGCGCCGTCCCCTGAATACTGAGTATGCATACTTGGCCTAGTATGCATCATTTGTGCGCTGATGATCGATGCACCTGTTCGCAATGAACGCTGAGCTCTAGCGTATATCTGGCTCGTTGGCTCAGTGTTCCTTGCGAAGTATTGTTCCACTACTGTGTTGCATGACTGAGCATTCTCTGGATAATTTATATAACCTATCTTTGATTTCTGAAACCCCTGCTTGCCCTAACGACTCTGATTCTGTGCAGCCTGCCAAGTGAACCCCTGCCTGTGACCCGACTTCGATTCGCGCTGCCAGCCCTGAACTAAGCCTGCCTGACCACCGAGAACGGACTGAACCAGCTACCCTGCCCTCATATCCCCTTAACCTTTTACCTTCACCTTACCATTAATAAAACGTTGCACATGGATCCGTCTCAGTCTCCTGCTTCAAAACAATATTGCACAGGCCCCATAGACAACATGATATATTATATTATAGTACACAGTTACGTTATAAATAAATAAATAAATAAATTAAGTGCACTAGTTATTATTGCACAGGCCCTGGAGACAATAGTTTATTTTGTTTTGGCCAAGAGTCTCACTGTGGCTGGGAAAAAGCTATTATAAAAGTGTGTTCTATGTGTAATAATGACATATTTGTTGCACTGTATTAACGTAAATTATTATTTTCTGTACTATACTGTTGTGAATGATGATAATGAGCATATAGTATTCCTTTATTTTTTATTATCAGTTTTTATAACCATTGCATTATTTATTTTTCTTTCTCTCTGTTTAGACCACATACACTTACTTATACGAACTTGTATATTGGCATCCTGATCTTGGAAATAAAGCTGATAAAGGATTCTCTGGCCGGAATCTTTCTGTAGTGCTCCCATCCTAAAACGAACCACTAGTCCATACTTTACAGTCATCATGACACTTTCATGCATTTTATTTTATTATTTATTAATTTATTAAAAAAACAATTTTTGCTTCTGGCTATACCTTAAATCAAAGGTTATTTACCGTAAAAGTTATTTGCCACTTTAGTTGTAATTGTAAAGAACTTGAAGCAAATATCAAAATGAAGTGCTGCAACAGATGACTATTGCTGGGTTTGTTTTGTGCAAATTCTTGCTGATTAATAATGCATTTACACAAATGTATCATTAGGATTGTTTTTGTTTTTAATAGGATTTTTGTTTTACCAGCTGACGTAATGTCTATAATGTCATTATGACTTTTGTAAACCTAATGTGTTCCTGAGAAAATCAGACTGTTGCGGAAAACAGTCATAACACTCTTAATTTGTAATATGATGATGATGTTTTTGTACGGGGACGCTGTTGGTCTTTGTCACTGTGATTCTCTGGCACAATAATACACAGCTGTGTCTTGAGCTTGCATATTCTTTCCCTGCAGTGTTATTGTGTTACTGGAGGTGTCTCTGGTGATGCTGAACTTGCTTTTCAGTGAATCCTTGTAGTATAAGCTTCCACCACTCCAGATAACTCCAATCCATTCCAGAGCTTTTCCTGCAGGCTGACGAATCCAGCCTGTAGCAGAGCTAGTAACTGAATAGGAGACTTTACAGCTGATAGTTAGAGCGGCATCAGGACGGACAGTCAGAGACTCAGGCTGAGTGAGTTCATATGAATCAATACCTGCATGAAATGAAATAATACCTGTCAGTAAAATAGCATGTTTTCTTAAGTTTAAAGACCGTTAACAACAGCTTTTTTTTTTTTTTTTGCAACAAAATAATGTATCACACAGAAAAGTAGACTAAACTTACAGGATACTACAGCCAGAAACACTAAAGATGAAGAGATCATGGTGCGGCACAGTTTGAATGGACTGAAGCGGTTCTTCCCTCCTTCTAATGATCAGATGAATGTATGAACTGACTCATGCCTGCTGTTTAAATATGCAACTGATGATTTACATAAACATACAGAGTAACTAATCCACTTCACATGCTCAAACAAATATTGGGATTACATGAAGAGGCATCACACTGTCCAATTTAGTTTTTAATTTGATGATGTCAGTCCATTAACAGAAAATACAAACAGATTATAATAACTGTAATTGATTCAGACTATTATTTGATTGGATTATTCCAGTATCACTCTGAATCATGCAAAACTTACATTTAATGAGAGCAAAATCTGATTTGAAAGAATTTAGCTTTTTTTTTTTTTCATGCTTGCATTATTTGGATATATCAGGCCTTTTACATAAACATCACCAACATTACAGTTTTTTTATTTTTTATTATTTATTAATTTTTTCCTTCTTTAATGTTGTATTTTTTTTGGAGTTGAACACCAAAGTGACAAAAAAGAATTAGTTTTTCAAATTGCTTACACAAAAGTGGAACTTGAGGGCCACTCAGTGAAACCATTCACTCGTGTAATCTTCAGACCAAGTCTGCAAAACTGCGAGCACATTATACGCTTTACACTCAGTTTGCAATTGAAAAATATTTCACAGTTCTCTAGTACATTAGACATTCGAAACATTAGAAAACTAACAGCTCTTTTGTTTAATTTGCGAAACACTGCCATTTACAGTAAATGCCACATTCATTTACTGATGACCTACACCCAATGATCATGTGTGAAAACACTTATACATGAATTGATCACTTAGACATCAAAACTCAGTGTTTTGAGAAAGAAAGAAAAAAAATTTACCCCTTGAATTTCTGTTTATAGTGTAAATTACATATTTACACGTGTGTGTGTGTGCGTGTTTCTTTTGACTGTTTTGTTGTGATTTTGAAATGCTTTGTAATATTTTGTTATTTTCCTTTCAGAAAACATTTGATTGCAATTTTTTCTAAATTAGCAGTGTTTCATCGCTTGAAAATGTAGCAAGAGAAAAATAAAAAGGCCATTTACATTAATACTACAATATCTGATCTGCTGGACTGGGCATCACAAAGTCAGACAGTGCCCTCTATTGTAATATCAGCAGTATTCTCATTAAAGATAAAAAAACTTTACTGTGACACAGCAACAAAAAGGGGTCATAACCAGTTCATTAGAAGTCACGACATGAAAGACATATTTTGTGTGGCTTTTAATGAACGAGTTGCATTTACAGTAAGTCAAAAATATTATTTAATCTAATTACTCCAACATGACTGTCTTAGGTTACACCAACAAAGAACCTATTGCAACTCATTTCTCAAACGTTTGTTGGGCTGTAAACACTGATTCAAACTTGTAGGCTACAATATATATGTATATATATATATATATATATATATAAATAATTAGATTCAGGAAAAAAAAATTACAGTTATTTTTGAATCCCTACTGTAGGGGAACTTTCTCTGCTCTTTTCATTCAAGATGTTTTTGAACAAAGCTGCGAGTGGTTTGTGTCACTGTGACCTTCTGGCACAGAAATACACAGATGTGTCCTCCGTCTGCATATTCTGTCCCTGTAGAGTCACTGTGCTGCTGGAAGAGTCTCTGGTAACTTGAAATCTTTTCAGTTTATCACTGTAATATGTGTTACCGCTACCACATATCATTCCGACCCATTCCAGAGCTTTTCCTGCAGGCTGTCGTATGAAGCCAGTGCAGTATCTGCTGTCAGTCACTGAATATCCAGAGATCTTACAGGACAGTGTCAAAACCTGACCAGGCCTTAAGACCATAGAATCAGTCTGGGTCAGTTCAACACAGTGGACACCTGGGAAAACCAATATGGCATGATATGTTAGAGACATGGAAACATTTTGTATAACCATTAAAGACTTTTTTATTATGAAGTATTTCTATTGAAACTATGAAGACTTACGAGAGACGGCTGCTAGCAGCAGAAACAACCAGAGAGATGAGGAGACCATGGTTTGAGAAGTGAGAGAGTAAGTTGCTTCTTTTCCCCTTAATACTAAAACAAAGAGGAGGAGAAATAATATTTGCATACAGTTCTGCACATATCAGTATGTTCAAATGTTCTATATTTTATTCATTCAAAAAACCTTTTACGAGTTTGTGAATTGTCAATTATGTGAACAGATCCAACTTTCATCAGAGCTAATGAACAAAAATGTAGAAATTATTTGGCATTATGCTTTATTTGGACTTTAAATAAATGTTTGCTTTAATGATGAAAAAGTCTTGCTGTAACATTTATGATTAGGAAGCACGTGCACACTCTGTTAAAAAGCAGTTTGTTTATTCTGTGGAAATTATTTCATGTTTTTGGAAGAGAAATAAAGATAATAATTAACTATATGTTTGCTCATTAAAATTATACGAAATATGCTGTTCGTCGAGTTTGATTTCCATTTTGTCATGTAGGCTATTTCCTCGATCCAGGTGGAATAGTTTGCATTGGTGGGAGCAGTGACTCTTTCTCCAGGGTAAAGTGTTACGCCATTAGGTGGCGACAAGTGTTTTTATGAGTGAATCATTCACTAGTCATTCATTCAACCTATTTGTTCAAATAAAGTTTTTTTTTTTTTTTTACTAAGTAAATACAAACAAAACAGGTACAATGTAAAATCTTACTGTAGACCTACAGAGCATATCTTTAGAAAATAAATACATAAAAGAACAGAACATGGAGCATGTTATAAATGGCTAAAATGGCATTTACATTATTCAAAAGAAAATAAATCAAAAGGGCAATTATTCAATAAGATTGAATATAAAAGAAGCCAGTTTCTCTGCATTCTTGTTATTAATCAATAATAAAGAGTTATAAAAAAAGTTTCAACTCATTCCTCCAATGAGTAATGTTAGGAATTGTCTTGAAAAAATGACGTTTATGAATGAAATGTTTACTTAACAAAATTACATTGTTAATGCCAAAATCATTGTGATCATGGCGAAAAATACCACATTTTATATAATTAATTGTTAGATTCATCATCTGAATACCTTTGGAGATGAACAAATGTTGAAGGTCCAGCCAAAACCTTTGTACAACTTCACACAAACAGAAAAGATGATCCAAATCTTCGGGTTCATTTTCACAGAACCTACAGTTTCCTACATCCATTTTAAATCTCTGTTTTAAGAAATCATTAGTTGGATAAATCCTATTTATAATTTTAAACTGCATTTCTTTCGTCTTTGGCGGGACTGGTAATTTTAAGTATTTGCATCTAATATATTTTTTCCAATCTCCTTTCCAAAGTCTTTGAGAAAGTATTCTATTTTGAGAGAGCTTGTTTGACAGTTAACAGTTCCTTATAAACTTGTTGTTACATTTATAATTCTGAAAATGAATACCATTAATGTAAAGTTGTCTTAAGGTAGGAGTAATTTTTGAATATATATCCAGCTTAATCATAGCTACAAGTGATACTGGGAGAGCTTTCACAATCTGTTTAAACTTCTTTTGGGTACATCGAATTTGAAATTTGTCACAGAATTCAACATGTTGTAAAACATATAAAACATTTCCTTCCACATCCATGAAGTGGGCAATAGCCCAGACACCTTTAGAGAACCATTCTGGAATAAAAAGAGATTTTCTATTAACATATACCTATTATTCCAAATTGGTGTATTGTGTGGTGTGAAATTATGCTTGAATATTAGTTTCCAATACAGCAGGGACCTGTTGGTGGAAGTCTGAAAGTTTCATAGGAAGTTTCTTAAAATCAAAATCACATTTTAGAAGAAAACTAATGCCGCCTACTTTTTCAAAAATCCAATTGGGAATATAAGACCACAATGAATTTTGATTTTGAATATAATTTTTCAACCATCTAATTTTCAACATATACCATTCATACAATCAAAATCTATTGCATTACCACCTCCATCTTCATAGGTTCTAATTAAATCCTGCTTGGCTATAATAATGATATTTATTCCGCCATATGAAATCAAAATTGTTCAGAAACACTGATTCATTCAGGAAGTAAACACCACTATTGTGTGTTGCTCGGTGATGGTTAATTCGGTTGTGGCAAATTATACGAAATATATGCTGTTCGTCAAATTTGATTTCCATTTTGTCATGTATTTCCTCGATCCAGACGGACTAGTTTGCATTGATGTGGGAGAGCCTCGAGGCCCGTGACTCTTTCTGCCGAGTAAAGCGTTATGCCAGTATGTGGCGACAAGTGGCTGTGTTTATGAGTGAATCATTCATAAGTCATTAATTTAACCTATTCATTCAAAAACACTGACTCAGGAAGTAATGAGTGTGTGTGTTGCTCGGAGAAGGGATGGTTAATTCTGTTGTGCCTTCGTTTGGAAATATCTTCATTGATGGAGCGAAATAGGCAAAGTAACTGGCAATGTAAGTTACTCAGTATTAGTGTTTATCAAACAATTGTATTTAAGCAATAATATCACAATTGTGCCTTTGTTCTGAATAGGCCAGAAGAATTCTACAAACACAAAATAGGGGCTTTTTGTGAATGAGGAAGTGGTTTTTGTATTGCTTTGACCCTGAACTCATTCACAGTGACTCTAGCACAGTAATACACAGCAGTGTCTTCAGTCTTGAGGCTGTTCATCTGTAGGTACAGTTGACTTCTGGAGTCATCTCTGGACACTGTGAACCTTCCCTGGACTGACTGGGAATAGTAGATAGGAGAACTGGATGTGCTGATGTATGCAATCCACTCCAATCCTTTTCCAGGGCTCTGTCTGATCCAGTGAAGATAGAGACTGCTGAATGTAAATCCAGTTATTGTACATGTAAGTTTATGAGACTCTCCCGGTTTTTTAACCACTGTCTCAGACTGAGTGAATGTCTGACATTCAATACCTGTGGAAAAAGAAACAAAGTTAAATGTATGAAGATGTTATAATGTTAAATTGTTGCACTCGTAATGATTATCATATGCAGCGACTTACATCGTAAAACAGCCAGAATTACAAATACAAGAAACTTTTTAAACATGGTGTATGTTAAGTTTAAACCAGAGAGACAGACTTTTTTTTTTTTCCTAGAGTTCAGATGTCTGGTCAGATCATTGAACAAGACATTGGCACATTTAAAGTGGGAAGGTGATTTACATATATTCAAATCAACGAACTGGTGGTATGAAAGGCTGACACATGTTTCGTCAGATTTAGATTTTAATGTTTGAGATCTGTATAAACATATTATTTTTCTATTAGGCTATTAGAGATCAAAGTCATTAGCCTACTTTTAATTTTAAATTCTTTAATGGATTTTAACGTAATTACTTTTAATTATAATATGAAATTCAGATATGAATATTATAAATGATGAAATTACAAGAACAATTAGTTATGTCAACATTTTTTAAATAACACAACATTGAAATTTTAAAACCACTAAATGTTGCAATTTTAAAACCACTCAATGTTGAAAATTAAAATATGAGATAAGATCAATTCAATTGATACGTTACTGCCATCTATCGGCGTTTGGCCAATACTGTTGTAAGCGACTCATCACAGAAAGATTCAGTTCATGGACTGACACGGAGGTATTCCACAAAGCAGCTATGTGACATATGTTTAAGGATAAATAAGTGGATAACCTCAACTTTCGGTTCCAAAAACGGAGGTAAATCTCAAGGTATGTAAGTAGCCATAGCAACTCTGAACATAACAGGATCTGTTCCAGTGTGTTTACTTCAGAGGTGTTCAGCGCATGCGTGCTCAATTGATGAGGCTCCAGTGGGCGTGACAGATTTCTCACACTATTATATAGCCTAGTTATATATCGATATATATAAAGTGCTATTAAGGTCATGTTAATTTTATTATAATATATAGCGTATATAATTCTCATCTCACAAATCGTTGATCTGCATTCAGACATTTGTTTATTTTGCATTTTGCATTATTTTTGCTTTTTATGCTATATTTCATAAAAGGCATATGATAGCCTAGCCTATATCTTGGCTACCTTTCAAGCAATGTGGAAGCAAAATTACTAAACAAAAAATAAACTTATACAGGCCTGTTATCTTTGCCAGCACACACTGTTATTTGCTTAATCAGTCTTTCTTTTTATTATATTAGCGTCAAACAAACAATATAGTTCTTATTCACAGTGATTAAAGATTATTAAACGAAAAGATTGAAAAATTATTGCACAACCACCAAATAGGTGGTGATATGCACTAAGTATGTAAATCAGCATTTAACAAAATAAGAAGAAAGAAGTATGGCGCGCTTTTCTTAGTATCTGTTTCCATGGCTCGGCTCGATTCGTCGCTCTGTTGAGAATGTCTGGTGTGTTAACCGTGAACATACTCTGAGTTGGATGAATTTACTCTGGGACGCGTTTTTGGGAACCAGTAGGCTATGCCCCGCAAGGTTTGGTTTAATCAAGAGTTCAGGGTATGTTTAACAGTAAGATAGCCTGCTTTCTGGAATACACCCCAGATCTGTGCTGTTGAAAACATCGGCTATAAATTCGAACAAAGGGAGAAAATAAGCCATCAATAGGCCCCTACAGAACTTTTGTGACCAACAGGCAGAACCATAAAAATAATTAAAAACTTTTCTTTGAGTCTGGCTTAGGCAAAGAAAGCAAAGCCAATGTGACCTTGGCTTTAAAATCAAAGAGATTATTGATTTTATTGAGTTCCTTTGAAACATAGGCTATATCTGTAAATCTGTTATGTTGTTATAAAAACTTTTAAAGAAAAACATGATGAATAGGCTACCCTAATTGGTACAATGAAGTTTTTGTATAGTTGGTCTCTGTAGGTGTCTCTGGTGATGCTGAACTTGCTTTTTCAGTGAATCCTTGTAGGCTAAGCCTCCACCACTCCAGATAACTCCAATCCATTCCAGAGCTTTTCCTGCAGGCTGACGAATCCAGGGCTGTACTAGAGCCAGTAACTGAATAGGAGACTTTACAGCTGATAGTTAGAGCGGCATCAGGACGGACAGTCAGAGACTCAGGCTGAGTGAGTTCATATGAATCAATACCTGCACGGGGAAGACATAATACAAAGTCATTCAATTTAATGACTATCAACAAATCTTCATCAAAATCTCCACCAAAATTCTTAAAAGTTCTGAAATGATGCTCAGAAAAATAACTTACAGTTTACACTTGCCAGAAGCAGGACTAAAACTGCAGAGGACATGGTGACGTTTTCAGGACAGATTGAATGAAAAGGAGCAGTACTTCCTTTCCTCTAGAGATCAGATGAACTGACTCATGTCCACTAGTTGAATAAGAAACAAAAAAATACATATACATTTAGTTGTTGTTGTTTTTACATATATTAGCGTTTTTCTTTAGTTTAATGATATCAAAGTTATAATTTTCAAAAACAAACATTTGTAGAATATCAGTTAAATTATTTTGAGTTGTTTTGACCTGAATACCCATTTTTAATTTGATCTTTCTTAATTATTATGTTTCTACTCCATGCACATAGAATATGCACTATTCAGCTCATTGGCGGACACAGATCTGTGGATGAGACTCTGCTGCTCAAACAGTGGCTGACAACTCCAATCCTTCCTCTGAGACAACAGTAACACTGGGTCAGAACAAGCTATCGGAACAGAACTTCACTGACCAACAGGCGATGAAAGCAAAGTGATGCAAGAGCTGATGAGCCATGGCCTGAAATATTTACTTTTTGTTGATACAAATAATACTGTATTATTTTCTGTTAATGACAGTTTACAAATTATTTATTAGGTAATTCTTGTTTTTACAAATGATTTGGTGTACATACATTTTAATATCATCAAATGAATATCAGCTGTGAATGATGAACATTTTATATCGCTTGTGAACTTTTGAGGACAAAATGATAAATACCCTAATGTTAATATGATGGTGTTTTTGTACGGGGACGCTGTTGGTCTTTGTCACTGTGTACGTCTGGCACAATAATACACAGCTGTGTCTTGAGCTTGCATATTCTTTCCCTGCAGTGTTATTGTGTTACTGGAGGTGTCTCTGGTGATGCTGAACTTGCTTTTCAGGGAATCCTTGTAGTATAAATCTCCATCATAATCGATAACTCCAATCCATTCCAGAGCTTTTCCTGCAGGCTGACGAATCCAGCCTGTAGCAGAGCTAGTAACTGAATAGGAGACTTTACAGCTGATAGTTAGAGCAGCATCAGGACGGACAGTCAGAGACTCAGGCTGAGTGAGTTCATATGAATCAATACCTGCATCAAATGAAATAATACCTGTCAGTAAAATAGCATGAAGTTTAAAGACAGTTAACAACAGCTTCTCTCTTTCTTTTTTTTTGCAACAAAATAATGTATCACACAGAAAAGTAGACAAAACTTACAGGATACTACAGCCAGAAACACTAAAGATGAAGAGATCATGGTGTGTGTTTCACGGCACAGTTTGAATGGACTGAAGCGGTCCTTCCCTCCCTCTAGTGATCAGATGAATAGAAACTGACTCATGCCTGCTGTTTAAATATGCAACTGATGATTTACATAAACAAACAGAGTAACTAATCCACTTCACATGCTACAAAATATTTATGTTACGTTCATATCATTTATTGCTTTCGTTAGAGAATTTTATGACATCAAGCTTCTTATCAAGATTTTTTTTCTGGACAGTTTAAATAATTTTCCATCTATACATTAATTATTTTTAAGGGGTTGATATAACTTATATTGTAATATTGGAAAGCAACAATAGCAGTAGGTCAGCGGGACCTGCATCAGAGAGTCTAAAGGCCTCACTTTTACCTGTAATAATGAAGCAAACTTAAATTTATACATAATTTTTACATATAAATTTATGTAGGATTTTTTTTTTACTTTTCATTCAAGATGTTTTAGAACAGAACTGCCTGTAGTTCATTAATATATTCGCTCTCATGTACAATAATTATATAATATGCTGATATTCATTATTCTATTCTGCCCTTATTCGCCTTATTCACCTCGAACGTTCCACCGAGCCTGAGGGGTACACGTACCACTTCCGGGAGTTCTCACAACGCGATTTCTCTCAGTGCAATGGCTCCTCACTGCATTTTCATTTTAAAACACATAACCTGAACGTATAACACACACACACACTACTCCAGAGTTTTCGACCCTCGTAAAGATATTTACACAATATCTAGTCGGTCTTCCAACTGAAATAAACATTTAGGGGGGATGGGGCGAGCCCTTGTCCTTTAATAAAACAAAATGCATTTGATTATAATTAACATGACAATGTGTAAAAAACTAAAGTAGCCTAAATTAACGTTTATTTTTACGTTTTTGTCAGTCTGAAGTGTCGTTGCCATAACGCGTTGCTATGGGTTGCGTCATTGCGTGTGACTGTCTTGCTTCGGATTTGACTGAACCGAAGGATAAAACCTTCGATCCAGTTATATCACTTAATTAACACAGCCCGGGGGATGTTGCAGTCGGTACCTGGTCCACTGCTCCACATTTTGTATCGTTAATTCGGGCAGACAGGAAAGATTGGTGGTCCACACTGGAGTTTCCATTGCTGGTGCTGCTGAATCGTATGTGTCAGAGTCAAACTTCCGGGTTTGTGTACCCCTCAACAGTGTTCGAGTTTTCAAAATGGCCGCCAGGTGAATAAGGCCAGAGAATGTCTAATAAGGGGAGAACAGTAGACGGGCTCTGATAAGGCGAATAGAGTCACATTCACTTGTAGACTCCTGGAAGAGTCTCTGGTTACCTGAAACATACTTTTTAGTTTGTCACTGTAAAATGTGTAGCCACTACCACAAATCTACATAGGCTACATTTTAAATGTACTTTAGAAATACAGCTTAAGTATATTTTTAACTTCACATTACCCAGATAGCAAACCTGACTTCGATTCAACTGTGGAAACAAGTTGTAGAAGTTAGTAATCAATCATCAATCAAGATTTCAACGTTGAATCAACAGTTACGATTCAATCAGAACGTTATATTACACCGAAAATA
>JARPMJ010006392.1:0-53088 GCA_033366665.1 Phoxinus dragarum
CAAAAAGAAATTAAGTACGGTTTATTTTATGTCTCTTATAGTATTTGTTGTTTGAAATTAGCTTTTTTGCTTATTTTTAATAACAAATATAAAATTAAATTAAATATATATAATGTAATTATTAAATTACATTTAAAAAATATTAAATGACTTGTATCTTGAAATAAGATTTTGGTCATCCCAACCTGTTCAGAATTGTGAAAGGTTAGCGAATGTTAGCATGATTGATAATAATGTCATCTCTGAAAGGACGTACACACTGGCATGCAATTATTACAGTTTTTCTCAGTCGCTTTGGTGCATTTCTCACATCACTATTTATATTTGCACAACAGTTAATGCAGTTCTCAAAACAATTAGTACAAACTGCAAAACCTAGTTGATAACCTGCAAAAGCGTGTCACTTGCTCAAAATGGATCGCTCATTCCTCAAAAGCAAGTATTCATGTCAATGAAAGTGTCAGTGTCATCAAGATGAAAAGTCTTGACACCATTGCTTATGAACAAGATAGTCAAATGGCTTTGTCATGTTTTCATTATGACAGTTTATTCTGTGAATGTTTTCCAATGCAAAAAAGTCAGATATTGTTGACACTACCTGAAAATGCTCAAGACAGCACTATATACTATTTGCACAGCCATTTGAAAAATACAGTAAAGTTACACATTACTGTATTTAGTGAGGTAACTGAGTACAAGACACTGAATGTTTCACATTTTTACTGCATATGCTCTTTGCAATTCTAGTTTGTTCACAGCATTGTGCAAAAGAAAAAATACACCCTTATTTATAACAGACATAAACTCCCTTTGGGTAGAGCTGTGCACAACTGTAAACAATATTGCAGTACATATTGGAACTGAACATACAACATACATAGTACTGTAATCATTCATGCACATCCAGACGTTCCTCTCTGTCTGGCCACATAATTTCATCTGCATCACAGCAAATATCATCTCTTGCAATGCAATCCAGAACAACAGCATGCTTGCTCAGATGGTCTCCAGTTAGACCCCTCTCATTCTCAGGGATTATGTCCCTGTAAAGAGTGTCTCACAAAGTCAGCAGATGTTGTGTGTTGTATGGAGCAAGACTGGGGATATGCCATTTATACACCTGTTCTCCCGACGAAATGTTTGAATAATTGAATTTACAGTGGTTCTCCCAACATTTGGCTGCACCCTTCGTCCAGCCTCAGTCGTTGTGAGGCCGTGATTGACAACATGATCCACAATTGTAGCCCTGAAGTGGCTTATCATTGGTTGCAACTAGTAATGCTTCAAACACCCCTTCGCATCAGTGAAAGTTGAGATTCACCTAAGATAAATTGTTCAATTTAGGAGACATTTTCAGAAAAAAAAAAAGATTAAATGTGTTTTTGTAAAATTTGCTTGACAGATTTTGACAACTAGTTCAACATTTTTGTATGTAATGACTCAAGCAATGAAAGGAGGACTATTAGTTTTATATGGAATGACTATTCAGCATTCACAAGTATAGTTAATTTTGACTGACATGACATAAGCAAATGATAATGTTCGAAAAACAGCAGAGAGTTGTATGAAAGCAATTGATGCATGTCCAAAAGCATTTGCAATTTGTTCGAAGGAATGATAAACTGCTACTATGGTGTGCACAAATGACTAAATGTTGTGGAGGTTGAACTAACTGTTGTGCAAATGTAAATAGTGATGTGAGAAATGCACCAAAGCGACTGAGAAAAACTGTATTATTTTATTTAATAAAGGGGAGGGAAATGGTCAAAAAGCAGGGCAGGAACATGATGGTCAAGTTTTACGTTTTTTTATTTTTACTATTTTAGTTTTTTTCCTGTGGTATCGAATCGGTATCGAGGTATTTTAGTCTGGTATTGTATCGAAGTCATAATTTTGGTATCATGACAACATTAGCAACAGGCATTGAGGTTTTAGCTTGCATAGTAAGGTGTGCGTAGTAAACTGTAAAATGTACACCACTACTGACCCAAAAGCACGAGAAAAGTACTCAAAATCATTTAAATAAGCCACAGAAGTTTTGGGATGCTGTTCTGTGGAGCGAATTTTTTTAAAAAAAAATTCGGCCCTACGTCTCAAAGGTATGTCTGGAGGAAGAAGAATGAAGCATAAGCTGAAATTAACACTCTGCCTACAGTTAAGCATGGTGGGGATACAGTGATGCTCTGAAGTTTGGGTTTCATTGGACCTTCCAAAAGGACAAATGACAATGATCCCAAGCATACCTTAAATTCCACCAAGGTCTGTAAGAGTCTACAGTGGCCATCACAGTCACCTGACTTGAACCCCCTAGGAAATTTCTGGTGGCCATTGCTCATCTGGAATGGGCTTAGATTCCTCAGAAACGCTGCCCGAAGCTGGTGTCTGGTTATACATCTCGTTTGCAGCAGGTCATAACAGCAAAAGGGTGTACTAATAAGTACTAAAGATGCTTCCCATAAAGGAGTTGTATAATTTAGAGACAGCAGAAATCATTAAAGTTGCATTTTCAGTTGCTGACCAGTTGCATTTTCAAACCTGATTTGCAATGGGGTTTGTACAAATATGACTGGATTGATAAGGAAGGAAAGTAATATGATAGATTGATAAGGAAGGAAAGTAATATGATAGATTGATAAGGAAGGAAAGTAAGATTTTAGATAGATAGATAGATAGATAGATAGATAGATAGATAGATAGATAGATAGATAGATAGATATCGTTTGTAACAATGTAAAATCTTTACTGTTTGTTTTTATCAATTGAGTGTATCCTTGCTGAATACAAGTATTACTGTAATTCCTTTTTGTTTTTTAAATGCCCCCAAACTTTTGAAAGCTTGTTTAGATCAATAAGTAGGTGGGTAGGTCAGTAGGTGGATAGATGTTCTTATTTAAAGTGACAGATTCTTTCTTTCGTTCTTTCAGTGGCAGGTGGAGGCTCAGGAGTATTGTCCTAATGCAAAGTTGGTGTTGGTTGGCTGTAAGTTGGATATGAGAACAGATGTCAGCACCTTACGAGAACTGTCCAAACAGAGACTCATACCTGTCACTCATGAACAGGTGAGTTTACACACTCAGGGGACTAGAACACAAAGAAAAAAAGCGAGATTGTGTTAGGACATCAGTGTTTACTCAACTGCTGCTACACAAACACATAGTCGGAAGTTTGCTAGCAAGCTAACCATAAAAAACACAAATATCCGCTCATAGTGTCTAAATTGATATGAATTAAGATTAATTTAACATTTCTTATGTAAGCCAAATATATTTACCTTACTCAAGGACTATATAAACATGTTTTAAATATTTTTTTAGATGAAGTACAGATGGTACTCAACCAGAATGAGACTTTTACCGCCGCCATTCCCGCGGCGGTAAAATTGCGGCCGTGTATTTGCTGCCTTTGACCGCTAAGAGGCGCTACAATCGCAGACTTTGAAAAGTGTCAGTTTATTCTCTCTATTGCGTAATCTGCCGCCGCGCCGCGGCTCATTGAGAAGGATTGAAATGTGGTAAAACAGATCAATTCAAGTTAAAACATGTAGTTAAATGAATTCATATAATCACAAGACTGAAATTAAATGTAGGCCTAATACATTTAATAAATAATGAAAACATTTCAACACAAAACATTGCAATAGAAAAATATTAGGCTACATCAATGAGGCTTTGCAAAGAGCAACGTCTTATCAGCGGACCGACGATAGCGCAGTGGACAACGCATCAGCACGAGCTTCACGGAGCTTCAAGCGATGCGAGATCGAATCTCATTAGATTTGGCTGACAGCGTTAAATGTTTTACCATTCTTGATGCTTAGATAGGTAACTGTTTATTTGAAGTCAAGCGTTTTGTTTAATTATCAATGGCACATTACAACATAGCCTACATTTGCTACTTTCCAGTAGAGCCGCTGCACAGACGACAAAACTAATGAGGGAAGATTATCAGCCGATCGTGTCAGAAAATGAAAATGATGAAGCTATCTTTAATCTGCTAAATTATTGTTTTGTGAATCATCCACGAAATTGAGATGACTGACAATTGATACCCGCCATAGCAAAGGAAGAAATTTTTAAAAACAGATCCTGGACATTTCAAGGTTTAAATAAAGTGTCGGGGGCAGTTTATTTATTTAAAACAGGGTTGCATCGAGTTAGAGTTTATTTTCTAAGTAAGAAACAGAATCTTATTCTTGCGACATTTTAAATCTGTATTGCCAAAGACATTGCAGCTAAATAAACAATTAAAACAGTAGGCCAGTCTACAAAACGAAAATAGTTCAAAGCAACATAAATTAAGATTTTCTTTGCTTCTCTCGCGCTGGATCTCTTTTATTTTAGTTTATTTAGTCTCCCTGCACTGCGCGCGCCGGGTCTCTCTCGACATTAAACGAGATTTCAGGGTAAAACTCCATTATACAGATAATACCTGATGTCGCTGTGTGTCATCCATACAAATCACGAAAAAAAAAACTGTAACAAATGATTGAGTCTTGCTTCAAACAGAATGCCTGGTTGAATTCACCGTACAAGAAAACGAGGTGGATCGCGAATAAGCGCTCTGTATCTGCTGCTCACTTGCATACGTTTAGTTGGCAAGAACGCGTTTCGTCGATAGTTCATGTTTAGATAATGCCAGATTGTTGACAAACACATTACTCAAACGTGTTAAAATTCTACAAAACCAGTTGAAACAAATGGATTGAACACTTCAACTGAAAGTGTGTGTGAGACCTCTTTAAATACAATAGGCCTATAAAACTACAATATTTATAATTTAAGGGCCTACATTTGGACACATCGAGAGATTTATCTTTAAAAGTATTTTGCCTTTGCCTGGTCTTACTCTGCATATGAAAGACAGAACATTCAACACCTCCTGAACCCCCAACCCCCCACAGGCGATCTGAGTCTGAGACTGACTTAAAACAAAGAGAAGTCGCAATTCACACTTCATTCTAGACATAGCATTAGGCTAGTAAAGTGTTGATAATGAAATAATTAAATTATTTAGGCTACATGTAGGCTAATAGGCTAATTATTTCTGTCATAAAAGTTTATTAATAAACATTTAATTATTTCAATAATTGAAGAAATAAAACACTACCTCGTTTGGGCCAGCTTTTTCCAAGCAAACCTAAATACAAACGCATGTTCATTTGTTCATGTTCATTTGTTCATGTTCATTTGTTCAAACGCATGTTCATTTGTTCATGTTCATTTGTTCAAACGCATGTTCATTTGTTGTCATGAATACAATGTTCAACTCAATGTTAAATTCCACGGGGATCTTTGGATCCTTACAACCAGGGTGCGCGATTTGTGAATTAGCTATTATTATTTTTTTATATATAAATCTCGAACCACAGTGCTTGCTGCCTGCTAAACTAAATAACATTTATATGATAATTATGAACTTAAATGAAACAATATCGCAACATTTCGACAAATAAATTATCGGATCTATTTTTACAATTTAATTCAAGGCGATTTAGCCTAGACTACATTTAATTATAGCGTGATTTTCACCCTTGTCCGTTCATCATTGGGAAGCGCTCACAGCTAGTTTGAGTAGATCTTCTGCACCTCTCGGTTTCATACGGATTACCTAATCAGATAACATTTATTAAATATTTAGACATTTAAAGGCTTTAGACATAGCCGATTTCTTATCGTGACTGAGCGGAGGAAAGTGGCTTTCGGTTCATTTTTTGAAGGTTTGAACGATGTAGGCTACTCTACTCTGATCTGTATGACTAAAAAAAACTACGGAGTAGCCTAAAGGGCCTAAGTTATTTTAGATGTCTGTTATGAGAAAAATAAATCCAAATGAACGCGCAGCCGCGTCTGCCGAACACTAATTCAACATGCCAGAATAAAACCCGACTTTAGAACAATAGATAGCGCCACTCGGCGTGGGTGTGCCAAAATACTTAATTATAAACTTCAATATTTCATTCAAAACAATCTCAAAAAGCTTTGTGACATTTTGAAAGCCGTGCATGCATTAAGGCACTGGAACCATGAACTGAAACTGGTTCTGATTTTATTGTTTGTCGTTTAAAACGTGCCTGTTGCATATCTTTACATTATATATTTTAAATGGTCTATTGGTGAAGTAATTTATAGCATTGGTTACTGTGGAGGGAGGGGGGATTAAAATAATTCAGCAGAAGCAGGGATGTTTAGACCAGAAGGAAATCCCCGTCCCCGCTGGCAAATCGCACCTTGCTTAAAACCATGTTTTACAAACTCTTTATAGGAACCCAAAAAAATGGCTATCCTGTATAAACAATTTTTTTGTTTGTTTGATTGTCTGCATTAATAACAGGCTATGACATGCATTAATAGTCTAATATAAAATGTACAATAATCTTTGTTTGTACGGGATTCGAACCCACGTCATTCAAATGATCGATACGTAAGTTCTACCACTCGGCCATGAATTTACTCATGTAGAAATGCCCGGTTTATCCAATCTGTTCCAGAGAAGCGCTCATCATCCGTCTCATTCCTCAATAGAGTAGTAAACAAATATTCAGCTTCTTTGCACCTAATTTATTTTTGTTAGTTATTTTTGTTATTATTATTATTTTATCACGCTGCTCCCAACGGGCAATAGGCTTATGTCGCCCACCGACGTCTAGGCTACAATATGAAATAAAGGCTATATTGTTCTCGTCTCTATTTTTAAATTATGATTCTATTTTTCTGTTCTAAACAATGTTCTATAGTAGCCTATTTCATCTGTTAATTGACATTAACCCCGCTTACATTTCAAAATACGGCAATAGCTGCTGTTTTGCACAATGTCCCTCTGCGCCACCTGGCGGTCATTTCGCGAATGACTTTGAAATGCGACTGGATTATTTTTACCGCGGTAGTTTTGCCGCGGTGCCTGTCGCGGCGGTAATAGGCATTCTGGTTGAGTACCATCTGTATATGTAGCACTGGTCTGGATTATCGGCAATAATTGAGTAGTTTTTTATTTTATTATTATAATACAGATAGATTTGAATTTCGTCAGAAGAAATAGGGATCGCTAAGGAGACGGCGGGTTATCACGAGAAGTAACAGACAGACACAAGTCTAAATTAGAAATAGAAATATAATTGTTTTCACATGGAAGAAAAACAATAAAAAGTCAAGAAGATAAAAGAAAGTAAAATGACAAGATCACATACAATAGACAACAAAACTGACTATGAAAATTTCCACCACGAGTGCACTCTTGTCGGTGTTTTCAAATATATACCCACATAGTCAGTTCAACACTCAGAAAGAAAAAAAAAAACAAATAATATATAACAAAAGAAAGAACTTCAAGTATCTCTCGTAAAAAAAAGGTTAAATGTCTCTCAAATCTGGGTTGTGGTTGATTATACACCCTCAAAAAAAAAGAAAAAAAGAAAAGAAAAAGTTCTTTAAATCAAATTTGTCGTGTTCCAATGAGTAACACTGGAAACTCAAGGAAAGGATATCGGCCTCCTCTCCACGACGTGATGTCTTCTCTCTTTCAACAAACTTGGTTGGCTCGCCATCAAACACGGAGTCTACAGGATGTTACAGAAGGTCGTGCAGTCATCATTTCTCCACGAAATCAAGAAGAAAGAAAAGAAAAGAAAACGGAAAAAACAAAGGAGAGAGAAAAAACCTGGCCTCTGAATCAATAGCTTTCTTTCGTATACAGACACGTGGCCAACAATGGCAACGGTGAACTCTTTGTGATCTATTTTTCTTTTGCTCTCATACAGACGCACCTCAACTACAGACGTGCGTGATCATAAAATGGTGTCGGTGAACAAGTAGAATGTATTCCTCTATTCAGTCGGCTTCTTATTCAGAATGCATCAAATTAATTAAATCTCAACTTTAATACTTTATCAAAGATTTTTAATCTAAGATTTATCAAATGGATCACGACGATCAGATTGCGTCTGCTCCTCTCAATCAAGCTCGTCTCTTCTGTCATCGCGCATGCTCGTCAACACCCATGGCGTGAATGACAAAGAGCTCTCATTGGTTGATCACTGAGCTTTTATTATAGAATGAATTCGCATTTTTTTTAATATTCTTAATTTTTATATCTCTTATCGACTTTTATTAAGGGGACATCTTATCACTAAATGGTGTATAAATTAAATAATTACATTTATTTAACCTGTGTTACATTTAGCATCTCACACTGCGGTATACTGATGTCACAGAACATCACAGAACTTGTGATTGAAACCATTGAAGCACTCACAGACACTAAAAGAAAGCTCTATAATTACACATTAGTAGAAAATGTTCCCTCTATTACGTCAATGCTCTGAGCGGGTCAACTCGATGTAGCAACATTTCATTATGAAACACCTAGTTCTCCCTATAATTCTACTCTGTAATGAGAGAAAATGATGGCACTTTATGTGAAAATGGTACAACTCTGTGTCCCACTACATTTATTTCTAAAGCATTATGGGCAAAAATTACATGTATTTGCTGTGAGGCCTATTAGATATGTTCATGTGCTTTTACTGACCTTTTATTGAAAAAAAAAACACTGACATTTTAGAGGAGTTTCAGGTATTATTTTTGCACTCTATTCGAGGAAAGTAGTACCATAAGAAAGTTTACATTAAAGAGCGCAAGAGTGACAATGAAATTGCAATCTTTTTTTGATAGAGAAATGAGAAAGTAAATGCTTCTGGATAGTTCTGACACAGTACAATGATGCTGACTTCTTTCTTTCTGTCTGTCTATCAGGGAAGTTTACGAGCACGCGAGCTGGGCGCAGTTGCATACGTGGAATGTTCATCCCGAATGTGTGTGAACAGCGTACGGGACGTCTTTCACATCACCACGCTCGTGTCCGTCAGACGTGAACCCTCCCCGAGCCTCAAGAGAAGCTCCTCGCGCCACGCTCTCAAGCGCATATCTAATCAGCCTCTGCTGCCAGTCGGCTCACAAGACACGCCCCTTGAACCCACCCCGACCCTCAGGGAGGACAGAGCCAAGAGTTGCACGATCATGTAGACTAATGCGTACAGTCACAGCGGGGTGTGTGGAGGAAAAGATTGCACAGGAGCTCTGTATTTATGGGACGTTGAGGGTCATATTGTCCTATGGCCCATGGGACTGTACAGTTGTGTGAATACATTATACAGAGGAGTTCTATTTATTAACTTCAAGTTTGCTTTTATTTTTTATCATTGTTGTATGGTTTAGCTAGCAGACCTAAGTGTCACAAAGTGTGTAAAACAAATGCAAAAATAATAAATAAAAAAAAGGGTTTGGAATTGTATGTGTGGACAGCTTCAATATTTCCCAACCCCCAAGTGTCATACTTTCCTTTGAACTCCTGGGACACACTTCTCTAGAGGTTGCAGATATGTAACAAGCTCATTTGCGTGGAACTAAATCCCTGGAATTCTGGAGTTCTGAGAATCTTTCCCCAGCATTAGTGATGATTAGCATTAGCATTAGCAGAACAAAGACATCTGTGACTTCTGCTGTTCGCTCCTTTACATGTGTGACAGCACCATCAGTCATGCTCCATGCCATCACAAAGACTTCATTCACACTATACTGAAACCAACACAAATGCTGACTAAGGATGGATGTGGTATATTTTTGCGAGCTGGAATTTTAATAGTTCAAGTGGGAACTGAGAAGATAAGTTTAGGTTACATAAACGTTTAAGGGATAGTTTACCTAAAAATGAAAATTCTGTCACCATCTACTTGCCCTCATGTTGTTCCAAACCTGTTTGACTTTTAGTGTGGACAAAAGAATGACGGTTTGACATGAGGGTGAGCAAGGATAAAACTTTTTGGCTATTTTTATTTTTGGGTAAAACCCATTTAAATTCTGTTGATTAAATTAGAAAATTACTTTAAATTGTCATTCAGTTTGAAAAAACTCTTAACATTATTGTTTACTCATTTTGAACAATGCACATACATTGAAAGTAAATAAATGTTATAATAATTTATAATAAATAAAGAATTATATATACCATAATTCTTTTATTCAGCAAGAACACATTCTCTCTTCCTAGCGTATGTCCCGCGCAGGTGCGGGGTCCGCTTGTCGGCAAGCCTTTCTCCATTTTCTCCGGTCCAAGTCAGGGTCAGCCTCAGCTGCTCAGCAAGAACACATTCAATTGATCAAATGTTGTACTTGTTATTTGATTGTGCTTGTTAAAATGGTGTTATTTTGAACTTTCTATTCATCAAAGGATACAGTATCACGATGTATCTGTCAGGGTTTGAAACACGGAGAGAGATGACGTAAGTTGTAAACACACTTTTATTGAACAATGCAGTTGCGGACACACAGTGGAATGGTAAGTGAGACAGTCTATGGCAAATATGGAGAGTCTTAGCTGAATGATTGATTCCGTGATGTGTATACAGGTGCGGATCCAGGAGAGGGAGTTGAAGAGAAGGAGCCTTGGGGACTGGACTGAGACGAGACGATGGGATCCGAGGAGGAATGCAGGTAAGCTCGGGTAAGTAGCGGGATAGCATAGGAGAGTGTTCACGGTGGGTCTGTGGTCAGGAAATGACGAGATCAGACAACGGAGGTGAGGTGAATGCTGGGTTAAAAAGGGAACTGGTGATGAGTCACAGGTGATGGGAATCAGTAATCAGGGGACTGTGAACGGGTGATTGAAGGAGTGGGAGGAGTCAGTGATGATCTGGGAGGTAATGGAGAGTGATGTGCAGGAGGAATCCTGACAGTACCCCCCCCCCTCCCGAAGCGGCTCTTGACGCCTGTGAAGGATGCTGTCGGCGGCGAGGTCTACCCCGACCTCTGGGTGCTGGTCGATTGGGATGTTCCTCGTGAAACTGGGAAAGGAGAGTGGGATCCATTACGTCGTCGCGCAGCACCCAAGAACGTTCCTCCGGCCCGTAATCCTCCCAGTCAATGAGGTACTCGAGACGGGGGCCTCGCCGCCTGGAGTCCAAGATGGAACGGATCCTATAGATGGGCTCATCCTCCACAGGCACCGGAGGAGGAGGAGGTACGTCAATGGCAGGTGTATCTGAAGGAAGAGGAAGGACAGGGTCAACGTAAGGTTTTAACAATGACACATGGAAGGATGGAGAGATGCGATACTGCCTTGGGAGTGTAAGTCTGTAGGTGACCTCGTTCAACTGCCTCTCAATGGGGAAAGGTCCAATGAATCGAGGACTCAGCTTACGACATGGCAACTTGAGACGAATGTCCCTGGTGGACAACCACACCTTCTGCCCAGGCTGATAAGAGGGAGTTGGTAGTCTTCGACGATCAGCCTGGGTCTTGTGTCTCCTTATTGCCTGTTGGAGATGAACGTGAGCTGAGTCCCATACCCCCTCGCTCTGCTGGAACCAGAAGTCGACAGCTGGAACCTCAGATAACTCCCCAGACCAGGGGAACAGAGGAGGTTGGTAACCGAGAATGCATTGGAAGGGAGAAAGACCAGTGGTGCTTTGTCGGAGAGAGTTTTGAGCATACTCAGCCCAGGGAAGGTAACGGTTCCAGCTGTCCTGGTACTGGTGGCAGTAGGTCCTTAGAAAGCGACCGATTTCCTGGATCTTGCGTTCAGTCTGGCCATTGGTCTGAGGATGGTATCCGGAAGAGAGACTGACAGTGACCCCGAGGAGCTGAAAGAAGGCACGCCAAACTCTGGAGATGAATTGGGGACCTCTATCAGAGACGATGTCCTCCGGGATTCCGAAGTTGCGAAAGACTCCCTGGAAGAGGGCTTCGGCGGTTTCCAGAGCAGGTGGCAGTCCTGGTAGAGGGATTAATTTACAGCCCTTAGAGAAACGATCAACGACTACAAGTACCGTGGTGAAACCATCAGATGGAGGAAGGTCGGTCATGAAGTCGATACCGATATGGGACCAAGGACGCTGAGGAATCGGAAGGGGCACCAATTTACCCTCTGGCAGTCTCCTCGGGGTGTTGACAATGGCGCAGACTGAACAACCCTTGTTACATCCTCGGAGATGGTTGGCCACCAGTACCGTTGACTGAGAAGCGAGAGGGTACGCTTGCTACCCGGATGTCCAGAGCCCGGTACGGAGTGAGCTGAGTCCAGAAGAGAAGTTCTTAGATGTTCCGGTACACAGATACTCCCTTCTGGACCTCCCGGCGGAGCAGGATGGAGACGGTTTTCTTGGTGGATCCGATTGTCAATGTCCCACACAATCGGACTGAGAAATAAGGCTGGAGGGAGGATAGGCACAGGTTCACTATCTTCGTGAGGGACTTGATGAATTCTGGAAAGAGCATCAGCTCTACAATTCTTGCTGCCTGGACGATATGACACCTTGAAGTCGAATCGAGTGAAGAAGAGGGCCCAACGGGCTTGTCTCGGATTTAGTCTACGAGCTTCTCGTAGATACTCCAGGTTTCGATGATCCGTGATGACCTCAAACGGATGGTTAGCTCCCTCCAGCCAGTGTCTCCATTCCTCCAGGGCTAACTTAATAGCCAGTAGCTCACGATTCCCGATATCGTAGTTTAACTCCGCCGGGGCAAGCTTTTTGGAGAAGAAGGCACATGGATGAAGTACGGAGAGATCCCCCTGCCGCTGAGACAAAACGGCCCCCACTCCTGAGGATGAAGCATCGACTTCCACGATGAATGGCAGATCAGGATTAGGGTGAGTGAGTATTGGAGCAGAAGAGAAGGCTTCCTTGAGCGACTGAAAGGCCTGTAGAGCCGCAGATGATAAGGACAGAGACTTGGGCCGACCCTTCAGAGCAGTGGTAAGTGGAGAGCTGAGTTGACTGTAATCTTGAATGAAACGTCGATAGAAGTTGGCGAATCCTAGGAAGCGCTGGAGTTCCTTTACAGTAGATGGTAAGGGCCAGTTTAAAATGGTCTCCACCTTCCTCTGGTCCATCTGGATTCCATCTTGGTTGATGATATAGCCGAGGAATTGAACAGTAGTGATGTTAAACTCGCACTTCTCCAGTTTGAGGAAAAGCTGATGCTCGCGTAGTTTCTGGAGCACTTGAACGACATGATGATGATGTTCAGCCTGGGAAGATGAGTATATAAGTATATCGTCGATGTAGACGATCACGAAGCGATTGAGGAAGGGGCGAAGGATCTCATTCATATACCCCTGGAAAACTGCTGGAGCATTTGACAGTCCGAAGGGCATCACCTGATATTCATAGTGACCGGAGGGAGTCACGAAGGCGGTCTTCCATTCATCGCCGTGGCGGATACGGATGAGGTTATAGGCGCTTCGAAGGTCTAACTTGGAAAAGATTTGGGCGCCTCGGAGCTGTTCCAGAGCAGCCGGGACCAGAGGAAGAGGATACCGAAACTTCACTGTCTGAGAGTTAAGCTGACGGTAATCGATGCACGGCCGCAAGCCTCCGTCCTTCTTGACCACGAAGAAGAAGCTCGAAGCGGCAGGGGAGATGGATGGTCGAATGAACTCTTGCTGTAATGCCTCTTCTACGTACTCCTCCATGGCCTTCTGTTCCGGGATGGACAAAGGATAGATACGGCCCTTAGGTAGTATTGGACCTGGTAGCAAGTCGATTGCGCAGTCCCATGGTCGATGTGGTGGTAATTGGTGGCCAGCGCCTTACTAAATACGTCCTGGAACGCCCGGTACTCCACTGGAATTTCATACTGACGTTGAGTCTCAGGGCTCTCCACCGAAGTGGAATGCAGTGACACTTCGGAGACATCAGACGAGGATGGAGGGATAATATCCGAAGAAACTTCTGAGGAAGGACTCTCTATTTCAGCGGATGACGGAGAAGGGGTAATCTTGGTGATAGTGACTAGATAGGCAGAATGACAGTCCGAACCCCATTGGAGTATTTCACCGGTCTTCCAGTGGAGATGGGGTTGATGTTGTATTAACCACGGGCGTCCCAGGATGATTTCGGCTGTAGACTCCTCCAGCACCATAAAAGAGATCTCCTCAGTGTGTAAGCATCCAATCTGCAGAGTTAACATGGGAGAACTGTAACGGATTCGACCCCTTCCTAGCGGTTTACCTTGGATGGTATGAATAGCGAGATCGTACTCAAGTCGTTTCTTTTTCAGATTCATCTTCTGGAGACATTGGGAGGAGATGAAGTTTCCCGCGGAACCGGAGTCAATGAGGGCTTGTACTGGGAAACAGAATTTAGGGGTTATTAGATGGACTTGAGTTTTGATAAGATGTTCAACGCTAGGAGGATGGTAGATTGAGCTTACCGCAAGGCGCGGAGGTCGAATGGGGCAGCTGTTGAGTAGATGTTTGTCAGAAGCACAATATAGACAGAGATGGGCTTGTATTCTTCGTTGTCGTTCAGAACGGGTTAGTCGAGAAGAATCAATTTCCATAGGAATAGGTGCTGGAGGAGTAAGATGAGAAGGTTGGGACGCCGGGGGCGAAGGATGTGCAGTGGGTATATTGACGTCACAAGCAGTTAGTAGTTGAGAGACTCTGATAGTTTTCTGAATGAGCGCTTCTATGCCCATGACGTCATCGTAAACCACGACCAGCTGACGGATCTTCGGAGTTAATCCTTGACGATATGCAGTAATTAAAGCGGGTTCGTTCCACCCACTAGCAGCAGCGAGGGTTCTGAATCGAAGGGAATATTCAGTCACCGAAGAACGGCCTTGTTTTAGATGGAACAGCTGATCGTGGATAGAGAGGGAAGCCACGGACTGTCCAAACACATCCCTAAAGTGTTGAATAAAATCCTTGCAAACATGAATGGTCGGAGAATTGGAATTCCAAAGAGATTGAGCCCACTGGAGGGCGGAACCGGTGAGTAATGAGATGATGAAAGCCACGCGGGCGGCGTCATTATGGAATTGTTGTTCATTCATAGTGAAATATAACGATACCTGGAGGAGGAACCCACTGCAATCCTCCGCCTCGCCGGAGTAAGGCGCTGGTTTGGCCATGGGACTGGAAGAGGCAGTGAACGAAGCAGCGGGTGAATGCGGAAGTGGATCCGGGGATGGACTGGTTGAAGCAGACGCTGATGCGGTGGGCACTGGGTGAGGAACAGCGTCTCGTGTATCCGATTGCATGTTGTTGGTCTGATCTTCTGTCAGGGTTTGAAACACGGAGAGAGATGACGTAAGTTGTAAACACACTTTTATTGAACAATGCAGTTGCGGACACACAGTGGAATGGTAAGTGAGACAGTCTATGGCAAATATGGAGAGTCTTAGCTGAATGATTGATTCCGTGATGTGTATACAGGTGCGGATCCAGGAGAGGGAGTTGAAGAGAAGGAGCCTTGGGGACTGGACTGAGACGAGACGATGGGATCCGAGGAGGAATGCAGGTAAGCTCGGGTAAGTAGCGGGATAGCATAGGAGAGTGTTCACGGTGGGTCTGTGGTCAGGAAATGACGAGATCAGACAACGGAGGTGAGGTGAATGCTGGGTTAAAAAGGGAACTGGTGATGAGTCACAGGTGATGGGAATCAGTAATCAGGGGACTGTGAACGGGTGATTGAAGGAGTGGGAGGAGTCAGTGATGATCTGGGAGGTAATGGAGAGTGATGTGCAGGAGGAATCCTGACAGTATCACAGTTTCCACAAAAATATTAAGCAGCCCAACTGTTTTCATTGATAGATTTTATTTTTATTTATTTTTTATAAAAAAAATCATATGACCCCAAACATTCCAGTACAGAATAATTCAAATGAGTGCTTTTATGCTTTTACCAACAAGATGAACTGGCATTGCTTTTAAACTCTTATATTGCCTTTCCCCATAGGTTTCCATAAGTTTGGTAACACATAATTCATAGAAAATAACAATTTCTCCTTACAGGGTTTTACAAAAGTGTATGGTAACAATTGTAATTTTGTTTCAATTAATTATTTGACTCTAATTTATATTCTAGAGGCCAGGAGAATGGGGAGTTTTGTGCTTTTTATGTCTATTCCAATTTGGAATAAAACCATAATCCAACTTCAAAGAGAACCAACTCAAGAAATCCGGCTTTGTGGAGCATTACAATGTTCTGGATACAGCAAACAGTGGTTATTTCTGTATGCAAATTCTCTTGGAGCCAGTTAGTTGCACGAAGAAGAATAAGAAACACTAGGGCTTCATATCAGAAAAATCCAGTCATTGCCAAGGCAACTGTGTACAGCTTTGTGACATCACAACAGAGTCTAGCATGAGGGAAATGCTGTTGCCGTGGTTTCTAGAGGTCCATCAATTTGAACAAACTGAAAAATACATTTGAATATGTATGCATGCATACACACACACACACACACACACACACACACAAACAAACAGAGGTCATGCATCCAACCCTAATTGACAGATGAGTTCGAATTAGTCGTATTTGAGTTTAAACACTTTGTTATGTATGTTATGTATTAGTGAACACTGCACACTAGTACGTTAATTCACTAAGACACAGAGAGAGAGAGAGAGAGAGAGAGAGAGAGAGAGAGATAGAAACATGTGGCGTGATGAGCTTCTGACAGCAGCAGGTAGCCGAGGCTGCCAGCAACAGTCATGACCAGCCGAGCCCTACAGCTCAGCCTGCAGTGTAAGAGGATTAGTCGGTGTGTGTGTGTGTGTGTGTGTGTGTGTGTGTGTGTGTGTGTGTGTGTGTGTGTGTGTGTGTGTGTGTGTGTGTGTGTGTGTGTGTGGTGTGTGTGTGTATGTGTGTGTGTGTGTGTGTGTGTGTGTGTGTGTGTGTGTGTCTGAGTTATCCATCATGTGCTCTCTGAATATTCAATGACACATTCTTCCCTTCAAAGTCCTAACCACTGTTTTTACTCTGGAATGTGAAATTGCTAATTTGCTGGGCAAAACAGGAATGATAACTCACAAGTCAAAAAGGATGATCAAGTGTGTGTCTCTAGAGTGTATCCATCAAGTTTTGGCTACCCCCCACGAGAATATAAATCCTGAAATCAGCAACCAATGTTCCCCACGGGGAAAACCACCTAATTAAACATATTTGTTAAAAAAAATTAATGACAATATAAAAATGCTTAAAGGGGATATAAATTATTGTTAGTTCAGTATAAAACAGTAGAAGTCAAAGGAGGGACCGTACTATGATACAAAAACAAACGTGTGACTGACTGTGTGTGGCTGGCTGGCAGATCATGTTGAATGGCAAAATGCCCATTCGTCTGCGAGTAACCAGATGAACAGACAACAGGGGTGAATTAGCATTCGCATTAGTATTCCAGCCTTACAATCACATTTCAATTGAGAGTTCACAGGTGCGACGAAAGGCGAAACAAACAGAGCTAAATATGAAATCTTCTGTGACAAGGTGATGTTTCTGTTCAACTGCCGTGCTCTGATTGTCTATGAGCATGTGTAGACTACAGCATTTGTTTTGACACTGAAAGTTATGCCAAATTACTAAGCATTCCTTGTAAAACTACAGTAGTTACAAAAAATGTCTGCAATTTTTTTGGCTGATTAAAACGCCTGTACTACTAATATTATTGTCTCAAATATCCTGATACAGAACAGATGTAGCCCCGCCCCATTTTCAGTGCACGTGCATGTGTTCTGTCAAGGAAGGAATACATGGAAATATACAGATCTAATGCAAAAATGGAAATTCAAATACAAAATTCTAAAGATGGCTGTGTGCTTGTTTCATAAGGTCTATATGCTTGTTTTATTACAATTACACTATATTCCAATATGCAAGACAAGCTAAGACAAGCCCGGACTTGTAGCATGGGCGGTGCTTGTATTATGATCTGGAGTTTTGCATGTTTGTTCCTGTAAGTGACTGAATACAAAGTAAGTCATTGAATTTATATTGTATTTTTTGGAATGGAAACAGCTCATTATATACTAATCTTGTTTATGCTATTGAATTCTTATGTTACTAATTGCTATTTATAACATATTTATTCAACAAGTTTTTCTACTTGTTAGGCCCCACAAATGTCACTTGTAATTCACTTTGTTTGTGCTGTTTGTAAAACCGTTTATGAACCTACTTAATTGTTCCATATTTCTGTTTAATTGTAGACCTCAAATATCAACACGCATACAGAATAGCCTCAGTAAATCCTTGAACTGGACATCAATGGCAAATTCCAATCAGAGGTGAGCATCTCTATGCCCTTCTCACTCTAAAGGGCAGAGCACTTGAAGTGGGGGCTTTGGAGGGAGCAGGGCACTTGCGTGTCATAATGAAGCTGTTTGGAACGCACTTGGCGAAGGGAGCAATGAAAGACTGAGGTGCGTTTCATTCGAACGTAAGTGGACTGCGAAGTGGACTTCACCGGGTAAGTGAGACTCCAATCTGAAGGGAGTGAACATATTCAGTTTCGAAGGGCACTGCAAACATCGTAGGGAATAAGGGAACACTGATACATCACTTCACAGGAAGTGGATTATTATACAATGATAATATTGTTATCATTATACAAACTAGAGTATTTACGAATGGTACGGTGATGAATGTTACATTTGCCTAGTCTATTGCATGAATATTGTAAACAAAGTACAAGTGTTGAGAAGCAGCTGAGGCTCTGTAATTTTTTTTTATTTGACTTTATTTACCTCAGGAATATTTACTATGCAGCTGCGCCTGTGAAAGAAAGTGCACGAGATGAGACCGCTACAATTATTAAGACCATTGATTAAGAACACATTTATATACATAATTAACCCAATCAAAATGTATTTTCATATTGAATGACAGTTACAGTACAGCTTCAAATCTGTTAATAGTCAATTACATATAGTCTATGTAATAAACTAATAAAAATACTGGTAATAGACAAAATACAATGTTTTGATTATATTTCTTAGATACACACTGTGTGTTTTGTATGTGTAGGCCTATTATATGATTTTTGTTTTGATGTTTAGAATTGTGTCCACATTATCGTTGTTTAGCAGATATTTGTGGGAGAGACGAGTCATTTCAATAGGGATCAATGCGATCTTGAATTCAGCTTGAGGACGAAAGATTTCCCCAAATTTCAAATTGGTCACATGGATTCGAGACATTGGCCAAACCAAAAACTGCTTGGTTTGAAAGTGACTTCTGTGTGAGCTGTGCTTCAAACATCGCTACAAAAGACAATGGACCTTTTTGGATTAAAGCATTAATGTGTAAGGTTCAGTGTACTATAAAGAAACAGGCAAAACGTGGTCAAGCTAGTATTTAAAGGGATAGCTCACCCCAAAAATGAAAATTCTGTCAGTAATTACTCACCCTCATGTTGTTCCAACCCTGTAAGACTTTCGTTCATCTTCGGAACACAAATTAAGATTTTTTGACTAAATCTGAGAGATTTCACTATTGGCCAACGCTGTGATGCGTGTGATGCTGGCCAAAAGTGAGCCTACGTTCTGACGTACAACCCAGAAGCGCTGCGCTGTTACACTACGTGAACACTCAGAGGCCCACACTGAAGAAATGAATAGTTAAATAAAGTCGTTATTTTAGTTTTTTCTGCACACAAAAAGTACTCTCGTTGCTTGATAAACTTATGGTTGAGCCACCGTAGTCACTTGGGACTATGTTACGTAAACATTGTCTTTACTAACTTTCTGGGCCGGCAAGTTTCAATTACAATAGAAGCCTATGATCCAGCTCTCAGATTGAATCAAAAATATCTTTATTTGTTTTCCGAAGATGAACGAAAGTCTTATGGGGTTGGAACAACATGAGGGTGGATAATTACTTTTTTTGGGTGAATTAACCCTTTAACTGGTATCCAGCTGGTCAGTATTGGAGACCGGCTGGCTACCACCCCCTACACCTGCTTTAAACCAGCAAAACAGACAAGCTATAAACTACTGTAGGTAGGTGAGTTTGTGAGTGTTCACTCGTGACAGGTTTTGCGACTGATGTTGTCAGCACAGTCTGTTTGTGTTTTGGATGATTGACACATAACCACAGAGCTTGTGGAACTCTCACTGGTCAGATAGAGCTTCATTGACAATAAGTGAGCCTGTAAGTGCACTTTGCTTTCTGCATTTGTCCACGTGTGTGTGTGTGTGTGTGTGTGTGTGTGTGTGTGTGTGTGTGTGTGTGTGTGTGTGTGTGTGTGTGTGTGTGTGTGTGTGTGTGCTCGTGCCTTGGCACTGGAGTTCAGAAGCTGAATAATGGATGAGAATGTTGATGTAATTTCCAGACATACTTTGCTGCATCTGCTTTTTAGGTATGCAAAGTTTTATTGGTGCTGCCCAGGCAAGACGCCAACCTGGTGTGGAAAGTGACAAAACAAAAGGAGAAAAAGAGACACAAGAGTCCCTCAAGAGAGATTGAGTAGAGTAACATGCATAAACACTGTCAACATGCGCAAACATTCTCAAGCAAATATATGATAGTCTCCCTCTCAGCCGTGGCGCTTGATTGGTTCAGATGGCGAGCTCTCGCTCTCTCTATCTCTGTGGCGCGAGCAGTTAAAGGATAATTCCGGTATTTAACACCTTGAGTCTATATTGTAGTTTGTTTTGGATGAACAAGAGTGGTGGACAACATTTTTTTTGACAATGGTTCCTCTCTCGAGTTTTTGACTATAATAGAATTGGCCATGGACCCATTTAACATTGGAGTCAATGGGCATGTCCGAAAATGTCATTAAAACAGCCAATAATGTTCGTTTACAAAACTGTTAAACTCACCGAGTGGTTAGTGGTGTTCGTTGATGATTATAAACAATATATCGTCGCAATATATGATTCCAATTCGTTTATTTTGCTATAGTGGAACTATTTTTTCAGACACTTCACAACTGTGTAACTTCCGCTCAATATTTGAATCTTTCCGTTACCGGTAGCGCATTTATATTAACGAGCACTCAGTCCTTCAACAGAATTCAATGGGATTTTACAAAATGACGAATAAAACACAACAGAAAACTGTATTTCGCAACACTTTTTGTTTCTGGAACATCAACAAACATCACTAATCACTCGGTGAGTTGCACAGTTTTGAAAACTAATGTTAAAGGTTGTTTTAATGACATTTTCGGGACATGCCCATTGACTCCAATGTGAAATGGGTCCATGGCCAATTCTTTTATAGTCAAAAACTCGAGAGAGGAACCATTGTCAAAAAAAATGTTGTACACCACTATTGTTCATCCAAAACAAACTACAATATGGACTCAAGGTGTTAAATACCGGAATTATCCTTTAAAGGTGAAGGCTCAGTGAGATTCTATAGTCTGTCACCATGTCTGTCTGACTCCCGAGACCGGTCAGAAGTGAGTCAAGGGTTAAAAATATCCTGTTTGATTTTGTCAGATGAAACCTGGGGGAACTAGCATTCCCATTCATTTCAACGGCTGTGATATGCAAATATGAAAATATACCATCTTTGCTTATAGGGGCTCAGTTATGAATGTAGAATTATTATTTTTTGGAGCCAATCACCTGAGCCATAAATGCTATGTGACTAATTGCTCAGAAGTAGATGTTGTGATTATGCTGATTGGCAAAGGCTGTAGACATGGGAAAATAATCATGCTTAGTAATACATAATATAATTGAATAGAATAGAATAGAATAGAAAGATGGTGTTTGAAATGCATATTACAGCATTTACCAGTTTTTGCTACTAACTGCCGATGATAACCAGACAAACCTTCACTCTTGATGAAGCACAGATCTTTTCTTCCATGTTGTGACGTACATCTAAGCGAAACGGACTATCGAATGAGAAAACATGCGGGCCGTTGACTTCTATTCATCGATTGTTGATTGGATGGAGGCAGATCTTGCCCAGAGCCATATAGAGAGAGAGTTGCGACAACTCCTTTCACTCCAATGGACGGTTTTTTTAACAGCAATGGCGGCTCGCGGAGCCTCTCAATAGTTCCCGGAAGTAGCGGCCGCGCCGTAGAGTTCCAGCAGAACAGACCGTTTGTGATGCCCTTTTAAAAGGTAAGGACGTTTAAAGAACAAGATTGTATATTAACAGTACATCGGAATCAATTTAAACTTGTGTATTAAGCATGCTAGTTGATTATTGCTATCTAAATTTGTAGTTTTAGGGGACGTTATCGGATAGATGATAGGTCATTGGATAAAATTAGTAGCGCATAACAAACCACGAACAGCCTATTAATGTTAAACCCCGTTATATTAATGTAGTTTTAATCCTTTGTTGTGTGTAATAAGAGGGAAACGCTTCTAAACAGAGGCTAAATATAACATTGGAGTGTGATAGTCATTAATGGAAGTGGTAATAAGAATATCCGTTTAATTTCGTATTAAATGTGCAATAACAGAATAAAATCCTTATTTTAGATTGCATATTTGAGTAAAACAAAAACGAATGGGTGGAGTTTTTTAGGCATTGTGTTTTCTGTTGAATATTATCTGTCTATATTACTGTTTCAGCCCAGCTGATTTTGTATATAATTTGTCCCGTTTTTGTCTCCTTTATCTCTTTCAACCCAAGAAGCATAGCGGATTCAGTGGATCCTTCAGACCCCCGCACTGACGCTGTAACCCTCATCTTCAGTCTCAGCTCCTTGGATTTGCAAAACTTTTCTTGCTCCTTATTTTAAATAAACATTCAACTTGCCAGTGTTGGTCTTTGTGAAAAAGTGCAGATACACCCAAGTAGCCTACTGTATGATTAACGCTCAATTTAACAAAAGTTGTTAAATTATCTCAACATCTTTAAAACGAAAGGTTTATATGAAAGGTTTTAAACATAAAATGATGCCATACAATTTTCGTTTTCAATTTATTATTCTTAAGACAATAGTTTATTTATTTTAAATGGTTTATTTTTGCGGACAGTTGCCAACCTGATATTTTGGGGGTTTAAGATAAAACATAAAATATGTATTATATAAATGTATTAAAAATGAATTTAAACTAAATAGGTTTTTATAGATTAAAGTGATTTATGTCATGAATTTATCAAATTATGTTAAAAGGAAATAATGCACTTGGACACAAAATGTGCAATTGGACACTTGGAAATAATGTGTGTGTATATATAATCATGTTTTGTTTTTAGAACTGAATATATTGAGTATTAATTTATATAGTAATACGTGCATGGGGTGCATAAGCATGGTAAACATTAAGATTATTTGAAAATTCACTTAATTAAATTTTACATTAAGACAATCAACCTGTTACCAAGTCTCCTGTCCTTGTGAAACCATAACACATTAGGCTACGTGATACTCTTAAATAACATACAAGTTGAGAACACAAAAATACTTCAAAACAATTGCAAACACGGTCTTTTACCAAGATAACGTTAGCTAGAAATATGCTAATAAAGGCAGGCAACGCAAGTTGAGCACACTAATCATTAAATATTATCAGATTTTTATATTTTAAAAACAACATTGATGTAACTACATACACATACTACATTCACATGTCAGTGTATTATATACATATTGTAAATCAATGCATTTATTGACTACAAAGACCAAAAATCACAGTTCTGCTCTCGAACTCCATTGATTTGAATTGGCGCCGAAGCACTTCCTGGAACTATCCGCCGTTACGCGAATCACGTGACGAAGAACCATTTCGAACTTCCGTTGTCGCAACTCTCTCTGATCTTGCCGTTGATTGTAAGAAAGGGGCGGGGTTTACATGAACAAAATGATTGGAAAAGTCCTGCACATATCCCCAGAGTCTGGAGGAAGATCGAGTTATGACATTTTGATTACAAGGTCAAAACTCATTTTAAATATGAAATCAATAAGATCAATAACATGCATTTAGAAAATATATCAATTTGTATTTTATGATGACTTTAGGGTGAATCAGTTCATTCTAGGGGTGTGACGAGATCTCGTGCCACGAGATCTCGCGAGACTAAAATGTGACGAGATGTCTCGTCGACTGAAAAGCTGTCTCGCGATATCGCCATAATTAGAATAGAATATGCCACCGCAACATTCACATTACGGTGTACACCGCGGCACCGGCCGCGCCACTGTCGTTTTGCGATTGTAAACGTCTACTCTGCTCATCCAGCACGAGTTGCAGTCGCAGTTCACTGATCGCGTTACGATGGCGGGGGATTTGTTGCGCAGTCGATCTGAGATGTCCTAGGGCGGTTCACACAGAACCTTTTTTTCCATTCCAGTGCGGTACTTTCCCATTGTTTTTCTATTTAAACGCGCTAGACGGATGTGTAACCTTGCGCTCGCGTCTTGCATCTTTTGCAGCGTCTCGCGCATGACACAGCATTCTAAAAACGCGGCGCTCAAGTTAAAATCAGTTCCCCCATTCTACTGCCAGCGTATCGCATTTTAACACAGCAAAAACACATTCTGTGTGAATGGCCCCTTATCTTGTAGAACGCGTGTTCAGCCACCGCCACTACGGAGTGAAAATGAAAGTAAAACACGATGCGCGCAAATTAGACTGCATATTACAATAGCCCGTCTCCCAATATCAAACTTATCTCTGGACGTTATAGTTGTGGCTCTGGTCTCTGTTTTGGTCTCTGCTTGCACTTTAAATACAGAGAGAGTTGGCCTACTTTGATTATGGTTGCACTTGCACTTTATTATCGTTTGCACTAATAAGACTAAGAAAAACTGTTGTTTTATACAGTTTTTATTTCTATTTTCAATTTGTGAAAAGTAGTTTTATTTGGAGGTCACACAGCCTCAGAAGTTCTGGAAGCTCATAATGTACAGTAAGATCTGAAGAGACTCGTGTGAAATCATACTTGAGAGAAGCTAGTCAGTTGAGTTTGTGGTAAAACCTTTACAGTGCTTCTATATTGTTGTATTTTAATGTATTTGATAATTCATACTCAAAGTTAGAACTGAAATGACATTCATTACAAGATGATTTAGTTACAACATTTCAAAATGCACCTGCAGACTATTTTTCCAGTCATGAATTTTGTCATTGAGGAGTTCTATCAAATATTGTGCAAAAATCTCGTCTCGTCTCGTTCTCGTGAACCCAATCTCGTCTTTGTCTCGTCTCGTGAGATAAGGGTCTCGTCACACCCCTAGTTCATTCGCAAGTCTTCTTGGCAACATCCTCAGGCAGATATGTTCTAAGCAAAGGCTTGCATAAATGCACTTCCTGCCTAGTCTACTTGAATCAGAAACATCAAAATCTCGAACTAACCGACATTGTTTCAATATGCAATTCCATATATCATATTAGCAAATAAAATCTGACAACACTATCATACTTTTGTTTTTCTTTATCTCAATTGACAGTAAAAAAAAAAAAAAAAAAAAAAAAAAAACATCAATGTGGTGCAGTGAAAAAAAATCCCACAAAAATAGATGAGTAGGCTAATCATTTAGCCTAACTGAAAAGCTTCCCTGAGTGCTCTGTCTTTTCCTCCTCATACTGTCTCTGATAATGGCACTGAAGTCAGGCAAGACAAACCCAGACATTAGGCTACAGCAAAAATGACTGCGCATGTTGTTGACTGTATAATTATTGGGGGTTGATGCTAATGTTAGTACTAATTAACATTTTGTATTTAATTGCTGCTAACCTTTGATTTTGCTGACATGTTAGGATATAGTTCACCCATAAGTGAAAATTCATCATTTACTCAAGTTGTTCCAAATGACTTACTTTCATCTGTGGAGCACAATTGTCTCTTTTCTGAACAATGAGAGCGAAAGGTAAAGGTCCAAAAAATGACTGGGAAAGTTATCAACAAAAGCTTACAGTCTATGGGTATGGTAAGTAATTTTGAGATAAATCGTTTGTGTGTGAGAGTGAGACAGGTTGAATATAATTGGGCATAGTGCCCAACCCATCATGGCTTTCGGCCAATCAGATTCCCCCTGCTAGGTGATTGACGCATCAGGAGTGCAGGCGCGGTCCCATATCGGCTGACACCTGCTGCTTTACAATATGTCATCATGTTCTCTGAGAGCACAAGAAAAACAACACTCATTCACACATCAGACCTCAGCGTTCAGTCAACGCTGTTTTCTCACCTCTCTTTTTCTCTCTGCACACATACACACATACACACATACACACACACACACACACACACACACACGCCAATAAATCTCATAGTGTGGCAAAACACTAGGGAAATTAAAGCAAATCAGTCAGCCTTCACACCTATGCTTTAACACAACCTAAATCATCACACTTACTGTCTTAACACACGCTTACGTTCTCATTCAAACCTGCACACGCATCAGATTTACCCTGCGCAAGCCTCTAATTCAATAGCTCACTCTGCCTCATTTCAGTTTGCTTTAGATTTACACCCTAGAGACAAACAGAAGAGGACACATACAGTGCAGTATTGTGCGGCAAGGGCTTTAGGGTTGAGTTGACAACCACAACTGCAGTCAGTGGGATGCAGCTGCTATAATACAAATTGTACATTTATCTACCATGGGACAAGAAAAAAATTGATATCAGTGTGAGAAAAGCTAAACAGTTATTTTTTCCTGTTGTTTCCCCCCTCTCAGTCTTTGCTGATACACAGGAGAAGATGTGTTCAGTGAAATGCAGTGGTCTGGTAATGCAGCTTATGTTGACAGAGCATCTTATCTACACACAGAACAACAAAAGGCAATATATAAACAGTATTATATATATATAAAGACAAATATGTTTTATATATAACTGTTATGAATGATCCAGTGGAGGAAAGCTGGTTGAGAACCCAAACGCAACTTTAATTACAAACCAAGATAAACACAAAACAAAGGCAAGACGAGGCATAGAACTCGGAATAATAACATGGACAAACAATCAATACTAGACAAAGACACAGGGCAAACATGAGGGCTTAAATACAGACTAATTACAAGACAAGAAACAATCAGACGATTAACAAATGACAAGACACATGGCAGGATCACATGACAAACAGGGAATCACATGACAAGACAAAGAAACAAAACCCAAACAGTGACAATAATAGGACAAATGTGAGCATTTACATTTTTAAATAAATGTATAAAATACATACAAATCTAAATTATATTATATTATATTATATTATATTATATTATATTATATTGCAGCAGGGACAATCTGCAGAAGCTATAGAGCTTCTCTGGTTTGAACCTTCTCATGTCCCTGGTTTGAACAAAACATTGTCATGTCTAGCTGACCCACTCAAACAAACGAATGTAATTCTGTTCGGTGCCACTAATGGTAGGAAAATTACACACTTAACCTTTAGAGAACAACAATAAAAATGACGGTAAAAATGAATGCTAATAAGGATGAGCAATAGTAATATTATACAAGTTTGGTGAGATAAAGACACAAGATCGGATCAAGCCCCCCATCTCTGTAGTTTTCTCTCTCTCAACACAAACATCTATTTACACTCATAACCCCTCAACTGGGCTGTTGTTTGACACTTCACTTGATGAATTTTATTCACTTCTGTTCAACAGTTATCTCTTCTCTTCCTCCCTCTCTCTCTCTCTCTCTCTCTCTCTCTCTCACTATTCATTGTCCAAGTCTTTGTGGATGTGTGTGGTGCATTTTATGTATGTAATCATATCTATACAGACTACCCACAGCATACCCTGGCACACGTACACACACACATGGAAGAGTGAAATTACCATAATCCATCCCATTCACGTTGACACTCTCCTCTTTGTTTGGAGTAAATGAACTCTAACCCCTTGACACCATGACTGTAAAACACCCACATACACACAGTCCTGCTTCACAAAGAACAATCAGATATTAAACTTTAACTAAACTCGGGGAAAGCAGCAATGAGTGTGATACCATAGACTGTAGACATATCAGCCAGACCAATTGAGTCATTGTTATTTGTCTAAATTGAGAGTATCCGCTTATAACTGTGCCTGCTTCTACGAAGGGTCAAGGTTTGGCTTGTGAGTGTAGCCCTTGCTGGTAGATGCCATACTTAATATATATATATATATATATATATATATATATATATATATATATATATATATATATATATATATATATTATGCTATTTTATATAATCAACTTTCTGTAGTGTTTAAGCATGATAAAGGTCTGAAAAGTTACAAAGTACAGAGTCTCTGTGCTCTTATTCTCTGTATCAGTAAACACTGTTTCTGATCAACCTGAAACGCCTATTGTAGTCCTGTGTTTTCTTCCAGGAACAAACCCTTCACAATATTCCTAATTTTAAAAAAATTCACCCAAAGCATATGCAAATAATAAAAAGGGGGTGAGGCCTGGTTGAGTTGCATTAGTAGTTTGTTGAAACTCACGGTTATGGTAAAGAGCATGACATTTCCAAAAACACGCTTGAAGTGGTTGACCACTATCGTAATGGCAAACGTTCCGTCTCTAAGGAATAAAATCGATGAACTGCAAGAACACTTTACACGTTCATCATGCATAAATATATGCATGCATTTTGGCCTTTACAGAGACCTAGTTGAAAGCTCGGAACAACGATTCTGTTTTAAGTATTAATGGCTTTGGGAGTCAAGAAGGCGGCGTTTGTCTATACATCAATAAAAAGTGGTGCAATTCAGTAAGAAAAACCCTGTCCAACTGAACTGCTTTCTGTATCATTACGACCATTTTACTTTCCTTGAGAAGTCCCTAAAATTTTTGTTACGGTGGTGTATTTTCACCCTAAAGAAAAATGATAAAGTGAAGGTGACTGTTGAACGCAATGTTTCCCCTGATTTTATCATGGGGGATTACCATTGCTCTTTGAAACACACACTGCAAAAATTGTCAACAACAGTATATTACATGTGTGCAACATGATTTCACAAGACTTTGTGTTCTGGTTCCCTCAGAGGTGCATAGACAAGTCCATTAGTAATCCACTCCTGGGACTGTTTTTACTGTAATTACTGTGTTTTAAAAAAAAAGTATAAGGCTGGAAACAAATCTATCAGGAAATGATCTGCAGATTCATCTTTAGCTTTGCAAAGATGTTTTAACCACACAAACTGGGAGGTTTTTGAAAACTCATGTTCTGATATTGATGAATCAAACAGATGTTGTAAGCCGTTAACATTAACTATTGAGAGGATGCTTATACCTATAAAATGTGTACATTTGCTAATAAAGATAACTTAATCTATAAAGTCCCTTATGATTGAAAGAAATAAGGCATTTCACGTAGGTGACTTGGAAAGGAAGCATGATTTGCAAAAAACAAATAAAGTGTGAAATTAGGAGGGCCAAAAATAGGAGAAAGTAGAGGGGGATCTTAGAAGAAATAGACTTGGCTCTGTCTGGGAGAGGCATTCTGTAACTGGATATAAGAGTAAAAGTAATGGCTCCATAAAATTGGTTTGTTATCAATCCGATATAGAGTTGGCACAAGAATTGAATACTTTTTAAACTAGATTTGATGTGCAGGATTTTACTAGTGAAATGAATGTGCTTAGGAATGAGACTTAATCTTCAGAAAATTCCTAAATTGCGGAATTGAGGCCATATCCCAGACAGCAGTTTCGGCCCAGATCCGGCCCACATCTGGGCTGCGTGGAATCCACACTATGTTGCTGTCTGGGATAGTTGTGCCTGTAGGGAACACAAGTTCTCCTAAGGCTCTAAATGATTTTAGACCTGTTGCTCTGACATCATTGGTGATGAAATGTTTCGGGGTGATGAAATTTGTCAGGGATTAATTTTTTTTGAAAACTCAAAATCTTAGATCCATTGCCGTTTGCTTACCAGGCCAGAAGGGGAGTTGAGGATGTCTCATCCTCCCTGTTTTTTTTTTTTCTTTCCTGCTTTTAATACGATTTAGCCTAATGTTTTAAAGAAACTGCTTACAGGGTTTATATTAGAATTTAAGAAAGTGGGGTGGTTATCAGATTTTTAAAGTGATAGAACGCAGAGACAGTAAACAACACAGGTTCTCCTCAATGTTCTCACCCTTACTCTTCATTTTATATAACGATTGTGTGAGCGAACACACAGATAGGTTCATATTAAAATCAGCTGTGGCCACTGTTATTGTTAGTTGTCATGGTCCAGTTGTGAATGATTTTATGACATGGTGTGACGGTTTCTTTTTGCAAGTAAATGTAAGAAACACCAGATACTGTCATTGATTTTAGACCTATCTTTGACTTCTCAACCAACTAGGGTGAAAGGTCGAATGGGCTTGCAGTTACAAGTGTCTTGGGCTTATCATTGATAACTTGCTTTTCGATACTCATGTTGACGCGTTTTGCAAAAAAAGGCCAGCAATGGTTACACTGTCTTCGGAGGATCTTATGACCATGTACTATAAATCTTACATTAAATCTGTACTTTGCCTCTCTATATGCTGTTGGTATGGTATGTAAATGTTAAATAATACATTGAATGGCATTGTCAACCAAGGCAGTAAGATTATTGGCATTAAGCAGACCCGGTTTTCAAATAGCTTTGAACGGTTTGTCTTAGCCAGAGCTATTCTTGTACTCATCCACTGGTCCATGAATTTAAAATGCTTCCTTCTGGTATACGTTATAGTATGCCTAAACTTAAACGCGATTGGTATATGCATTATTTCCCCCTGTCCTGCTGTAAGGCTTTTAAACTTGAAAGATGTTAGAATATTGTGTTTGCTGTTTATGTTTTGTTTGTGTGTTTTGTATGATATGGTTAAAAATGTTATGCTGCACCAAAAGTTGCCCTTTGGGCTTATAATAAACGAACAATCACAACACACTGGTCCAGCCGACCAATCAGAGTACATTGTGCTTTTCAGAAGGAGGGTCTTCTTAGAGACCAGACCAGAACTAAAAAGAGCGTTACTGGCAGACTGGAAAGAGAGTTGCTGCAACTCTGTAAAATGTGATGGAAAATTTAATAAAAATACATTTTTGGAAATTGAGATTTATACATCATCTGAAAGCTAAATAAATAATCCATTGATGTGTGTGGATTTGTCAGGATAGGACAATATTTGGCCAAGATACAACTTTTTGGAAATCTGAAATCTGAGGGTGAGAAAATCGCCTTTAAAGTTGTCCATTTATGTTCGCGACTGTGCAGCATTCACTCACATATAAATGTGTTATATATTTACAGTTGGAAATTTACAAAATATCTTCATGGAACATGATCTTTACTTAATATCCTAATGGCATAGAAAGTAAAATCGATCATTTTGACCCATACAATGTATTGTTGGCTATTGCCACAAATATAACCGTGCGACTTGTGACCGGTTTTGTGATCCAGGGTAACAAATATGGGGAAAATAATGCTTTTTTTTTTGCCTATTCTAGTAGATCCCGAAAATAAAACCAAGACTTTGTAAACGGGCATAATATGGACTCTTTAAGTTTTGTGAACATCTCTTTTGCTAAAATTAAATTGTATTATTTAAAGCCAAAGGCCTGCATGTATTGGCCATTGAAAAGCTCATATCGACATCTAGCTCATTCGAAGGTTACAGGAATAGGTGCGACCCATGAAGTGAGACCCCTCTTTCTGCCGGCATACTGTGTCCTTGAGCAAAGCTCTGCTGGTATTAACACTGCACTCTGGGTATTGTATGATGCTCTGGATTGAAAAACATCTGAGAATAACGGAAGCTCAGCTGTTTTTCTGGAAACTTACACAGTGCTGAAACAGGCATTTCTGTTTGATTAGTTTCGAGATTTGGGAACACACACACACACACACACACACACACACACACACACAAAGACAAATCTGAAATGAACTGTCACTCAGGTGAAATTATGTATCTTGTTGTCACACACAAAACGTGTTTACTGAGGCATCAAAATCAAATTAAAACAAATATATATATATATTTTGAAGTATATGTTTTTGAAGGTTGTCTCATACTAACCAATGCTGCATTTTTATAAAAAACAACAACAGTGAAATCATTATTTTGTGAAATATGATTAATCTTTTAAATGGTTGGTTTCAATTGAATGAATTTGTAAAGCTGAATTTTCGGCATCATTATATCATTGTATATTATGATCCTTCAGAAATCCTTCTGATATTACGACTTCCTGCTCAAGAAACGTTTCTTATTATTGTCAATGTTAAAAACAGTTGTGCTGCTTAATCATTTTGTGAAAACCATGATATATTTTTTTAGGATTCTTTTGATGAATAGAAAGTTCAAAAGAACTGCATTTATTTGAAATAGAAATCCTATTGTAACATTTTGTCTTTACTTGCACTTTTGATCCATTTAATACATCCTTGTTGAATAAATTATTTATTTAAAAAAAATCTTACTGACCCCTGTCATGGACAGCTGTGGTGTATTCCTTTATTTCTTCATTAAGCAAGCAAAATGTCTGGAGTTGATACTAGTGCATGTGACATTTGCAATCGGAAGCTGTTCCTGTGAACTTCATGTGGTCAAAGCTCTCCATGCCAGTGAAACAGGCCATCGACAGGCTTCAAAAACAAAACAAATCCATAGCAGAAACATTAGGTTTGGTACATTCTGAAAAAATAAGAACACCCTGGTGAGCTCAGCAACATAAAAAAGGCCTGGACGTCCAAGAAAGACAACAGTGGATGATCACAGGATCCTCTCCATGGTACAGAAAAACCCCAGCCAAGAGAAGAACACTCTCCAGGAGGTATGCGGCAAAGTCTCAAGAAAAGAAAGGCCAAAAAAAAAAAACTAAAAAGCCTGGGAAAGCATGGATGAAACTAAGATGATGCTTTGGGTGATCCATAGGATAGCACGGCATGTGCATGCATGGCTTCCAGTGACACTTGGTCACTGTTGTTTACTATCTGCACACTGCACAGGTTCAGCCAAATGCAGCAAGGCTGACTGGATGGCGCTTCACAGTATACAGATGGAAAATACTGCAATACCCAGAAGTTTTTTAAGGTAAAGAAGGGGAATTTTCTGTAATAGCCGAGTCAATCACCTGATCTCATCCCAATCGAGGATGCATCTCACATGGCAGAGAGACCCACCAACAAACAGCAACTGAAGGCAGCTGCAGTACAGGCCTGGCATGGCATCAGGACGGAGGAAACCCAGTCATTGGTGATGTCTATGGGTTCCAGACTTCAGGCAGTCATTGACTGCAAAGGATTCTCAATAAAGAATTACAAATTAACATTATATGATTATATGCATCTGTCCAATTACCTGAAATTAGGGGAACTGTGTATATATTTTTTTGCAATTCCTAAATGTGTCACCTGATATGTTTGTACAATCCCTCAGGTGGCATACAGAGACAAAATTATGAAACTTGTCAAAAAAAAAAAAGTAAAGAAATATATATATATATATATATATATATATATATATATATATATATATATATATATATATAAATGCATGTGTGTGTGTGTGTATATATACATAACTATTTTTCATGTTTTTAAGCCTGCATATATATGATCAAAAATACTTTTAATATACTCTAAAATATAGTTTATTTCTGTGATGCCAATTTTAAGCATCATCCAGTCTTCAGTGTCACATGATCCTTCAGAAATCATTCTAATGTGATGATTTGATGCTCTGTTATTAACAATGTTGAAAACTGTTGTGCTGCTTAATAATTTTTTGGAACCTCTAATACTTTTTTAAGGATTCATTAATGAATAAAAAGTTAAAAATAACAGCATTTATTTAAAATATATAAATATTTATATATATATATACGTTTTTGTATATATCAGTTTTTGTCAGGATTTATGATTAATAATAATTTATAAATCCTTTGACAAAAACTAAAGGGTACATTTTCATCTCGCCCCTCATTATTCCTGAGAGTATTTGAAAGCGAACTCTGCCCCCTAGCGGCACACACTGTTTAGTGCAATTGTTATAACGTAGGCCTAGATTCACGTTTCACAGGCCTTCATGTTCAACGTTTTCAAAGATCATTCTAAGCTTTTTTTAAATCACCTCTAACTGAAATGCATAACTTTAGGTTACTGATAAGACAGACATTTTGTTCTAGCAGTCACATAGCAAACATATTATTTATTAATTTTTAAAAGCAAATTCACAAAATATTCAAAACAAACAAAAAAAATAAAAAATTTACATTTTAATTTTCTTCCCAGGGACTGAAGATGAATTCTTTTTCTCATTCAGTCAAAAAAAGAAGAAGAAGTGTTTCCTGCAATCTCACTTCTATTTGTTGAGGGCTAATTCAGTCTGAGCTACTCACACAAAATGTTTCACAAAGGCTTAAGGCTGGGAATAATGCTTGCATAATTGCATGACCATGTGCAAGTCATGATGGCAATGTGTGACATCATAGTCCATTCATGTGGAGAAGTTGCATAATCTGATGCTCTGTATGATCTCTGTACAGTAGCCTATATGGTCAAAATCAAACATGTCATTTCATACACACGACGATTGTGAGAAACAACTGTCTGATGTCGTACTGCAGTTTCAGGCCACATGCGTCATGTCATTACTTACTTATAATTATAATAAAGGCCATTCTCATACTAATCTTATTTCATAGTTGTAAGTAAAATACTAAGCAAATTATGTTTTAACAGTGAGTAAGAAAGTTTAAAGTGTAAAGAATAGTCTATAAGCGCTGAAATGGTGCCACCTATCTCTTTAAAAACAAAGCCTTGCGAGTAAAGTTAGCATGGATACATGGAAGCACTGGTTACGGGTTATTAGTGGTGTTTGCTAACGCAAGATGTACTAATATTAAGCCTCATACTTAGGGGTTGGCGATCTGAACAAACCCCTAAGCCTAAATAACCTAAAGACCAAAGGAACTTGGAGGTGAGCTCTTTTGAGTAAGCAACTATATTAGCAATGCAATAAAAAGATCTTAGAAACCACAAATCCTGACAAGCACTACCCTACTCACTGTTTAAAGGGATAGTTCACTTTAAAAAGAAAATTCTGTCATCATATACTCACCCTCAAGTTGTTGGTCCAAACCTGTATGCATTTCTTTCTTCTGCTGAACACAAAGGAAGATATTTTGAAGAATGTCAGTAACCAAGCAATTAACTGGTCCCATTGACTGCCATAGTATATATATTTTTATCTTCCTTTGTGTTCAGCAGAAGAAAGAAATTCATACAGGTTTGAAACAACTTGAGGGTGAGTATGATGACATAATTTTCATTTTAAAGTGAACTATCCCTTTAAGAGAATGTAGAAATCTTTTGAAATTCCTTGGTAACTAAGTCAAATGGCCTTCAAACTGCAGATTGTATATTGCTTATTAAAACCATGAGAAATAAATGTATAAAGAATGTACACGGAAAATAGTTTTTATTACTCAGTATTTATGTCTTGTTTTTCTGTACAAATATCTAAACATTTTCTGAAGAAGTAAAATAACATAAGATATAAAGTCTTGTCTTCTGAAAAAAAGTATCAAAATTTATTGTTTTTACTTAAAACAAGGTAAAGTATCTGCCAACTGGGTAAGAAAAATGATTTCCCCTTTGAATTAAGTTTATTTATCTTACCCGATTGGCAGATACTTTATCTTGTTTTAAGCATAAACATTTTAAGGATTTTTCAGAAAGCAAGAAGACTAAATAGTCATTTGGCTTCTCAAGAAAATATATCTTGATTTAAGAATGTTTAGATATTTGTGCTGGAAAACAATACTAAGAACTTTTTTTTTTGCAGCGTAACAGCAACAATCCATACAACTTTACCCATTTGTAATACTAATTTGACTTGATTTCTTTGGCAAACTTATGCACAGCACTAAAACACTCTTAGATAAGCCATCTGTGCAAATATCCAGCAGGGAGCAGTAACTTAAGTCCCCTTTCAGTCGCCAACACTTCCCGTAACCGCGGCTCACCTAAAGCCCCACCTCTTACTGTCTCCTCCTCTCCATCTTCTCCTCCCTTATCCCTTTTTGAAGAACCCATTCGAACCTTCACTATTCTCTCTCTCTCTAATGCCTTGCCCTCTTCGCTGCTGTGTTCTGATTGGCTCCAGATCTGCTCCACATTCCACAGCTGGCCACAGCACCGTTTCACCTCGAGGCCTTGCCAAGAGTCGAGGGGAGGAAAAGGAAGGCAAGAAAACAGGGAACGGTTAAGAACTGGAAAGAAGAACTAGAGAAAGTAAAGAAAGAAGTACAAAGTTTAAGTTTCATTCCACGTACTGTTTGGATTCAGCTTTTACATGAGCTCATCACACCGGCTGAGATCAAGCAAACCGTTACAGTGAGATCAGACTTCCTGTTGGGCAGCTCTGCGTTCAGCGTGTGATTAGAGAGAGAGAGACACTGCGGTGTTTGTCACAGGCTCATTCACATGCACTTTCATCTGTCTATTTCTGTCCGCAGTTCTTTCTTTTTTTTTGGTTCTGCACCACTGAACTTCAAACATACCATCGTTTCATTTGATGTGTAATTATTATGATTATCATTTTCAGACGGATCAGCGAGGGACCTGGATTCTGACCCAGAGATAATCAAATTCAGCTGCACAAATTTTCAAAAAGAGCAATTAAAAATAAAAATGGCACAACAAATAACTTCAAAAGTCACAGTCTAAAAAAGAAATACTGTTGTGGCGTTACCTTGTAGTGTGTGTGTGTGTGTGTGTGTGATTGTGCGCTCTCATAGTCTGTAAGTTCCAGTCAATGTGATTTTTGGGGGACACTGTTCCCTTTTGGCACTAAAGGATAAAACTATGACATGAAAAAAATACGCATATAAACTATTTCAACTTCCGGATAAAGAAAGAAATCAAACAAACAAACAAAAATGCTATTTTCCACACTAGCCAATCCAAACAGCTCCTCTGAGATGGTGGAATTTGATTGGCTGACATACTTGGATGGATTGACCTAAGGAGAAAAAAAGTTTCTGCTCTGTTGATTTTGGTTGATCATCTGCTGCGCTCTACACAGCTCTCTCAGTGTCTTAAAAAAAAAAAAAAAAATTCTCTCAGTTGCTGCATCAGCAGAATTGTTTCCCTTGGTGTTTCGAATCAGTTTGAACACATCCAGCATTATTCGCTCTGTTCGTTCAACTCCATGTCTGAAACGAGAATGTTTTTTTCTGCTTCTTCGGAGGGGGCGGAGTTAGTGCGGCTGTACCGAGCGCTCTCATAGGCGCCCGTAGAGCCAAAGCTCCGCCTACGATACAGAAAAATCCCACCCACCACCAGAGCGATCAGAACCAGCGCGGCCACCAGGACCTGAATTAATACATGGAGATGGTCCACCTCAGCTGGAAGAAAGAGAAACAAGAAAATATTCTAATAAAAAAATGACAAGCAACTTTAAGATTATTCATTCAATAGATTTTTGATAATGTTGTCACCATATTTTAGGTAAATGTGAGGTTTAAATAGGATTATAACTTACGTTGAAATACAGGCTCTATTGCGGCTCCTATTGAAAATGGGGAATAAATAAAAAAATTAGGCTCAATAATGTGAATCATTGTATTAGCATTTCTTCCATTTCATACATTCTTAGATATTTATTTTTTCCTTGAGGTCAACTTATCATTTTCAACATTTCTTGTTATATACTAGGGTTTTTGGTTGGTAAGATATTGTGCTGTTTTAGAAGTCTCTTATGTTCAACAGGGCTGCATTTATTTGATACAATACAGTAAAAACAGTAATATTGTGAAATATTATTACAATAAAGCAATTTATTCATGTGAAGGCAAAACAGTCATTACTCCAGTGTCACATGATCCTTCAGAAATCATTCTAATATGATGATTTGAAGTTCAAGAAAACATTCTTATTATCAATGTTAAAAATATTTGCGCCACTAAATATTTTTGTGGACATTTTTTTAAGGATTCTTACTGAATAGAAAGTTCAAAAGAACTGTTTTTATAATATAATAAATGTCTTTACTGTTAGGTTTGATCATTTTAATGCACCCTTTAATGATCATTTATCACCTGCTTATTGACCTTTAAAAATAAATGTTTTGTTGTTGTGCGATTGATTGATTGATTGATTGATTGATTGACTTATTGATTGGTTGATTGATTACTTTATTATCACAATGGCGAAATGTTTGTTGCTTGTGTTTCAACAAGTTCTTAAAGGATTAGTTCATCAAAAAATTTAAATTCTGTCATTTTTTACTCATCCTCAAATCGTTCCAAACCCTTAAGAAATTCGTTCATCTTTAGAATACAAATGAAGATCTTTTTAATGAGGTCTGAGAGCTCCAATGACAGTCTATGCAACTACCACTTTCAAGCCCCAGAAAGGTAGTTAAGACATAATTACATGAGGCGGGAGTAATTAATGGCTGGGGGGCTGGTTGGACAACGAAGCAGGTGGGCGAACGGAAAGACTGCAACCCTTTTTACACACTAAAATTGGGGTTAAAATTGTTTAGAGTCTAGAAAAACAAAAACGTTGCTACTCTCAGAAAAGGGACCGGGTTTACACCTCGCAGAATAATGGATCAACGGTGATGTTACTAGCTCCATGAAATATTGCAATTTGTGAAAATTTAGATCGGTATTGCGCAACAATCAGGAGATGGGGACCCCCTCGAATATTGATGGGTTTTTCGCACACTGGGGTGACCTAACCCTTTAAAACTTCTATGTACACATACTTTTGGAGTCTGGACGAGTCTGGATGACACTGTGGTTACACATAGGAATGTTTTAATCAGTTTGTGCTTTTGTGTAGCATTTTTCTATATGCAGATATATCATATGTTTCCATATGCATGTGACAGTCCATAGTACCTCGTGGTCGTTTACAGATGACTCCATGTGTGCGATTTTTACAGGACCCAGGCCTCCAGAGGCCCGTGTTGCTCTGAACCCAGAAGCAGCTGTTGGCGGACAGCATGCTCAGATTAGAGTCCTGCTGCTCCCAGTTACTGTAGTCCACTACTTCACTGTCGGACCACTCCAGACTGCCTTCTGTAGAATCAAAGACAAACATGGAGGTCTAAATAAAGGAGATCCAAATTTAAGGTCAATAAAGAAAACAAGTGTTATTTATTAACCATCTTGCCTTTGGAGTTAAAGATCATTCCAAGCCAAGCGCCGTGGGCCTGTTGTTGAAAACTTTGCATGTGCTCCCACACAAAACCATTCTCGTTTTCATCTAATATTGACAACAGCTTAGCTCCCACTGAGAAAGAAAAAAACAAGATTACCGACGTTTTATTGTGTAATATGTTCATGTGCTCTTCTTGTTGGCTTTTCCTGTGTGTGGACGTTACCTTTGCTACACTTGTGTATGGCCTCGTGTTTAAACCGTAGCTCGTGCAGGATGAACGAGTAGCAGTGATTTCTGAAAGGAACCCAGGACCAATTACCTACAGGATGTGGGCAAATATCTGGATACATCCACCTGTGGTCTATCCTTCTCTCTGACACAGACACAGAACAAGCAAAATGCTATTAGAACACGTCTGCAAATTTTGTGCAAATATAACACCACAGACACAGAGATCCAAACACACATTGGCTATGTCTGGAATGGAACACCAGCATACTGCACAGAATACACCCGTGTTGTTCCATTTTTTAAAATAGCTTTTGGCCATTTTAAATAATGTTGAAATAAAATAAAGTTTAAATATTAGATGAAAAACTCTAATTTAACAACTTACAAAAATTAGATATGCCTTAGAAACAAATTACTCAAACTCAAATTTAAATAAAAAAAGCTGTATAGAAATATAACAAAACTAATAAAAAATGATAAAAGCAAATGACTTGAACTTAAACTAAAATTGACTGAAAATAATACAATAATCAGGGGTGCACATAACAGCAGAAAACGTGGAGGGAAGCACTTTTGTTTTGAGTACCAACATTTTTGGGAACAGGTGAGTTAGTGGAGTAGGATTATTCTCCATCTCTGGTAAGAAAGCAATCATGATGATGAGTGTGTTCATTAGTGATGGGAAATCGAGGCTTTCTGAAGCGTTTAAAGCTTTCATCAAATTGTGCCGAAAATCGGTCCAAAAATTTAAACAGAATAAAATGGAATCCAGAACAATTAAAACGAAAAAATTAAATAAAATGGAACATCATCTACCATGTTTGAGAGAAAAGAAAGGAGGAAAGTGATGACAGCTTGTAGGATAAGTGCGTCGCGTAAAATGTGAGTATCGAGCAGCATCTCCAGGTGCTCCCTTGAGAACCATACCTAAAAAAGTTATGTGCACCCCTGTATATAATAGTATATAAATACTACTACTAAAACAACTTTTATACACTGAATATTGCTTGCTATAATTTCAAAAAAAGTACAAAATCTGTATCTCAATCAAAGAGTGAGCTAACTTTGCATGCATACTGCACATTTGGGTCAGTGTAGTAAGCTACTTCATCTGGGAATTCCATGCATTTACAAAATGTACCTACTGTCCAAAGAATATTAGAAAAAAATATAGCATTCTGAAATATAATATAAAATTTTCTTACCCGTGTTAATTTCACAGATGGCAGCATTTAATTTTGTATTACAAGCAGCCACAGTCCACTGGCCCTCAGTGGTCATGTGACCGCATCCATACATATGATTGGGCTCTCTATCCGCCCAGTCACTAAAAGAGATCTCCTCTTCGCCCAACCATGTGTAGCTTCGCCCCTGGAAATACAAGAAGCTTTTGCTGAATCTCTGACATGTCAGGAGACGAGACGTACAACATGCACACAATGTCACTCACCCCATCGTTGTGTAGTGCAATCCAGGCGGGTTTGCGGAGAGTGCTGAGGAGGAGGGTGAGGTAGGCATGTTGCCGTGGGTCCCGAACTGCAGCCAGTGTTCCATTAATGGATTCACACACCTGTAGAGCTGCATGCCAGTCCAGACGCTTCTGCAAGATCCGGTACTGCACGCCATCGAATTCTAATGAGCCATCTAATGATGGGGGAAGAGGGTCCAGGCCAGGGGGCAAGGCAGGGTCTGGAAACACATGCACACAGGAAATATAACACAGCGTATATGCATATGTGTGTGTGTCTGTAAATTTGAGATGTTCCTGTACCTTTATCCTTCATGCAGATGAAGCCATGTTTCTCTGCGTCACACTTGCGAGACGCCCACATTCCCATCATCCGTTGAGGACTACCATGGAGAAGCACTATGCAGTTACCCTAATGGGACACACATATGCATATTGATGGGTACATTTCTACATTTACAAATGACAGACAGACAGACAGACAGATTGATAGATTGATTGATTGATTGATTGAGTCATTCATAACAAAGAATGACATTCAGTCATTCACAATCCAGTACCGGGCTTTTCATTTGTCTGTTGTCCACTGGTTCTCCAGGGGCCCAGTTAGTGTAGCTAAGCAACCCAGGTTCAAACCACCGGAACTGAGCCTGAGATTCTGAAGTGAGCCCCACCCACACATGGAAACTGCTGTTGGGTAACAGAGTCAAAAGGAACGCTGATGAGAGAGAGAGAAAGAAATAGATAACATTCGAGGTTAGCCTTTCACACAAGTTATTGCAACACAAAACAAATTAAAAACAGGGCCCTAAGCACCACAGACGTTGCGGCATGTTAGTCCCAAGATTCATAATAGTTATCTATAAGATTCTTATTCTTTCATATATTTCTTTCTTTTTCGCGTAACCTAGCTTCCCTTCTGTAGTGTGTGTGGGTTTGATTTACCCTGAACTCTGTGGTTTGGCACTGTCACTAGCGTGGCTTTATGTGTCAGACACGTCTTGGAGGCAGCCTCCCAAGTGCTACGACTCGACAGCTCCTCTCCAAACACCTTATAACACTGTTGGAAAATGAGGGAAAGAAACAGAATTCAGAGATTACTGATATGAGAAAATGTCCAATGTATGTGAATATTCCTGGGAGAAAGGGCAGATCTGTATTTCCTTACATTCTAAAACACATCAAGAGAGTCAGCACACTCTACCAAAGAAGAAGTCATCAAATGTGAGATAAAAACAACATTTTACTGGAAAATAGGGCAAATGTTTCAGTCACATGTGATCTTTGTCAATGTCAAGCTTACAATGCTTAGTGCAGTTGCCATCTTAATTTAAGGAGTCACATGGTTACATAGATCACATTATCAACCAATATTATAAGCATCATGATATAAATATATCGTTTACATCAAATTAGAGAACAATAACTGTACTTAGGATTAACAAGAAGAGTTCATGACTATTCTTACATTCTAGCGAAAAAATCTATAATCAAAATGTAATATCTTGCTTCATCAGTAAACCGACTGATTTTTACCCTACCTTTTTTTTTAAATCCCTTTTCATGATCTAATAAATTTATGAACAGTTGCAGTCAAAGTAATGATACATTTCTTAAAAAGTATCAAATTTATTATATATATAAAAAAAATAGATGAACCTAAAACAAAATTTGAATGCAAACAGAACTACAGCGTAGCCTTGCAAGTGTAAAAGCAGACAGGTTAGGGGAGTGAATTTCTGACCTTGTGTAGAAAAGGACTCCAGCCCTGGGGGCAGCCGGCGGGTATGAGAGGAGGAGCGGGTGTGGGAGGGATGGTACCCGTCACATTTACCCTCTTACACACGTACGGAAGATCGACGTGACACTTCTGGTCTGACCAGTCACCTGAGAAAACATTAAAGCAATTCACTTAACTTGAACCTTAAACCCGTGGACCACTTTAAGTTTATTAAATTATAAATGTTTTAAAATGTGCAGTCAAAACCGGTGCATGTCAAATCAAGGTAAAGATGACATATTTTCTGGTCAAACCTTTTGAGGCGGAGATTTGGACACATTTGGGCTCTTTGCTGATTGGCCGAGGCTGTCCTAGTCCCCAGGACACATAGTTGAGCACCGAATAATCAGACCATCTTAATCTCCCATCGTTCTTAAATGTGTGTAACCCAACCCACCACAGATCATTTTCTTTGCGGGACATCTAGATACGGTGAAATATACAAATCCTGGTTGGTATTTCAAATACATTTGATATACAGTTAAGATTAAAAGTATATATACTCTCCATTCAAAATATCCACCCCAAAATAAAATGTTGTGAATTTACTCTCATGTCATTCCAGCTTCATATTACATTCACAATACAAATTACTGTTACCAGTCAACGCCCTGACATTCTGTCTGAGATTTCATTTTGAGTATCATATAAGAAAGAAAATAATGTAAGGTCGTAATGACATGAAGGAAATGCTGACAGTATTTTCATTTTTGGGTGAATTATTCCTTTAAGTCTAGATCACAATAAGCTGTCATAAGGATACATCTCAGAGGAGTGTGTGTTTGTGTTATGTGTGCGTACCTTGCGTAAAGTGTTAACCAAAAACTGATTCTCCTTCGGAGAGTGCATGGAGACCAGAGAGGCGTGGAACCAGGAGCAGATCCTCTGAGCCTGGTCCCACGTGGAGCGATGTTCAAACATTTTATACTGGGCCTCCTCAAAGTCAACCCACTCTAAACCAGTGTCTACACAAAGACACACACTTATAGTCATCTCACATTACTTAGATTCAAAATCATATTCAGCTGACAAACAAGCTTGTTTCTAAAGGCAAAAAAAGAGAAGATGACATGGTAACGTGCACTGTGACAGACCTTCATGGCTCTCGGGTTCCTCTTCTACCTTCCCTTTAGGTATTTTGCAGATCCAGTCTAGCTCAGACTCACAGTGTGATACGAACCAGTTGGTGTCAGCCATGTTAGCTGCTCCGCACTCAGCAGAGCCATAATTCCCCCTGCCAAAGTTCTGATAGGCCACCTAAAAGAGAAAAAAGATTATAGGCTTTATATTGTAGAATTACAAGCAAAACGTCAGTGTGACGGGACTATAGTAAAGTAATGGTAGCAGATCACAATGCCATTGTACATTGATATTTGCCGTGGTACTTCAAAGAATACAATGGTAGTACATTTTTGTTAATTTGTTATTTTAGTTCACCCAAAAATGAAAATTATGGTCCGTAAGACCTTTGTTCATCTTCAAAACAAAAAATGTAGAGTCCGAGAGCTTTCTGTCCCTCCACAGACTGCAATGTTATTATTACCACTGTCAAGGCCAAGAAAGGTAGTTAAGACATTGTTAAAACAGTCCATGTGACTATAGTGGTTCAACCTTAATGTTATGAAGCAACGAGAATACTTTATGGGCGAAAACATTTTTGTTGCATTTTTTATTTTTGAGAACAAAAAGTATTCTCGTTGCTTCATAACATTAAGGTTGAACCACTATAGTCACATGGACTGTTTTAACAATGTCTTAACTACCTTTCTTGGCCTTGACAGTGGTAATAATAACATTGCAGTCTGTGGAGGGACAGAAAGTTCTCGGAATTCATCAAAAATATCTTCATTTGTGTTCTGAAGATGAACGAAGGTCTTACGGGTTTGAAATGACGAGTAATTAATGACAGAATTTTTATTTTTGGGTGAACTAATAACCCTTTAAGAATCTATTTTTTTCTGGCTCTCAAACAGGGGGTCGAGGCCCACTAGAGGGCCTCAGCAAACTTCCAAAGGGCTCTCATAGTTATTTAGAATTAGACAAAACAAGCACTGAATTTAAAATTCTTAATTCATACTGGATATCATTTAATTTCCTGCCTTAGTATTAAAATAACCATTAATATTATTCAAATATTCAGTATACACACTGCTGTAGTACAATGAAATGCAATGAAAAATTCACAGTATTTTAAGAAACTCACAGCTGATCCGTCACTCCATGTCCAACTGTCACTGTTCCGGCGTGAAATCCCGATCCATATCCAGTGCTGCTCATGATCCTCCGCCTCCCTGTCCACACAGCCAATCAGAAAGCAGAACTGTTAGACACTACTATACCTTTAACAGGCAGTTTTCACATGATGCATTCTACTCATAAAAGGTAAGTTCGACTAAATGAGGCGCCGCGCAGACCAATCGCAATGAATTCTGATACGAAATTTTATTAAAGCGATAGTTCACTTTGAAATTATTTTTTGATATGTTTTAGCTTACCTCAAGGGAATCCAAGATGTAGGTGTCTTTGTTTCCATCGTATTTTCAATTTTTATTTTTTAGGTCAAACCGTTCTTGTCTGACAGTCATATCATGCAGGTCTATGGGGTCCACCTCAAAGAGCACGCACAGAGAAGTCCAAATTAAACATGACTTAATGACTCGTAAATGTAAGTACACATTGATGGCCTAAGACACGAAACGAGCGGTTTGTGTGAGAAAACGAACAGTATTTATATCGTTTTTACCTCTTGTAACACAGCCACGTCCAAGTGATCTGAGGGCGCGAGCGCATCCTGGTGTGTGACGTGTACGCAGACTTGTGCATAGATATATATACACTAGATTCTGCATTAAAGACATTCGTTCCAATGAACTGCCGTAGCCAAGGCGACATCTAGTGTATACATCTATGCACCAGTCTGCGCACACGTCACACACCAGGATGCGCTCGCGCCCTCAGATCACTTGGACGTGGCTGTGTTACAAGAGGTAAAAACGATATAAATACTGTTCGTTTTCTCACACAAACCGCTCGTTTCGTGTCTTAGGCCATCAATGTGTACTTACATTTACGAGTCATTCAATCATGTTTAATTTGGACTTCTCTGTGCATGCTCTTTGAGGTGGACCCCATAGACCTGCATGATATGACTGTCAGACAAGAACGGTTTGACCTAAAAATATCAAAATTGAAAATACTGTGGAAACAAAGACACCTACATCTTGGATTCCCTTGAGGTAAGCTAAAACATATCAAAAAATAATTTCAAAGTGAACTATCCCTTTAAAGACGAGACCAGCCGCCCCAAATCATCTGCACATGCTCTGGTGACGACACAGCTGTTTCACGATTGGCCTGATGCTCACAAATTTGTGTTTTTAAAACAGTAAAAAACTGTTTTCATGTAATCTTAATGTTATATTGTGTCATATTTTTCAAAATGAAACTGATTAAAATAAATAAAATTATAAATATATAATATATAAATGTATATATAATGTCTATAAAAAATATAGAGCCACTTTATTGGTAAATACTATTGGCTTTTGTTGAACTTTATTCTTGTACATTTGGCACTGTATTAAGCAGTACATAAAGTAGAGAATGAAAAATGTTTCTGTTGCTTCATGAAAATGTCTGAAACTTCGGTGTATTTGACTAATATTTGGACCATGCGAGCGTCACTACAGGATTACAAGAAGCAGAAAGTGTCAGACTTCTTGTCTCCGTTTTCAACTCTGCAACAGGCACATCTCGCCCGTCGGCGGAAGCCTAGTATAGTTCAACTCGAACACAACTATTGTTTAAGATAATAACTAATCTTACACATAAAAAACATAAAGACATTATTTCTGGAGTATTTGAGTGTAAAAAGTGGCGAATAAAGAAAACTTTACAAAAACATGAATTCTCACCCCCTCATTCGTTACAAACACACACCTGTACCCTTCATCACACACACCTACCCGAAGGCCTCATGCAGGATCTGGAAGACAAAGGCCTCTTCCTCCGGTGTGCTGAAGCTGGCAAGCTGAGCTCCATGTTTCTGGCAGAATTTGTGAGCTTGAATCCAAGTCAATCTCTTCTCCAGTGCACCTGCATGGAAGACCTACAAAAGCACAGCGATCACTGACACCAGGGCTGGACAAAATTCACTTTTTAAGAATAAGCTCAGTTTTTGAATTGAACAGCAACACTAACAGGAGGTTGATCTGGAATTTGAAACGGAATGACAGGAAGAAGAATTTACTGGATAATTCACCTCAAAAGATTTGTGATTATTAATTTTGTGATAAATTTGTGGTCATTAATTGTGACATTTTATTCGATTAAACGATTACGGTCAAAACAATTAATGCAGTCATCAAAAATTTATTTTAATTTCAGCACCATGAAACATCCATGATTCTTTTACTGCATTGTAAAGACTTTAGGTTAAATTAAAGAGCAATCTGGGAAAATCGATGTTTAAATTGTTAAAACTACAAAAACTACACTAACAGAAATTATATGACTTTGCAAGTCAAGACAGCACTTTTCACAATACACTTTGTTTTAAAGCAGCTTTACAGAAAATCATGATGTTAATTTCAATAATATCTAAATTACTTCATGCCTTGTAGCTGCATTTAGCAGACTAGTGCTGGGCAATAACAATATAGTTTACATTTAGCAACGATACAAGCAATCAAGCAGTTGAGATTTACTAGTATATATTACCCTATGCGAAGATAAAGCTTTTTTAAAGAGCTGGGAGATAATATAAACAAATTTAGCAGTTTAAAAACATCAGACTGTTTGATTTGCTATATTGTATATATCGCTTTATGTGAGTGTACTGTATAGACCTAGCTATAGATTTATATATAGAACCTGCATCCAAATACAAATTCAGTTCAAATTGGAATTTACAAGGCGTTTTCAATTCCAAAGTGGTGCACAGCTGTGACAGACGCACCTTGTAGCAGTGGCGGAACGCATTGGTGCTTTTCCATCCTGATGGGCATGACCCTGTCAGGGAGGGCGTAGGCTGAGGAGCAGGAGGGATGGGGATGAAAGAACTGTCCTGATTCTGTTTGCAAATGTATTTGGAGCGGACGCTGGCACAGTCCTTCACCTCCCACAGACCCATGGCCTGACCTGACACCATCACCACACAGCCTCCCTTCATCCGTGCTGCACATCAAGCAGGTTCAGGATTAGCATTTTTATGGTTTAGTACCAAATGATAAAAGGAATGATATACAGGCACAAGCTATTCAGGTGCAACACATGCTCATGTCAAATATACGGTCGGTGGCGTGTGTTTCTGTACCTGGTTCGTCTCTGTTCCAGTTGGTGTATGTGAGCTCGTCTCCGGTTATCCAGTGGAAGGGGCTGGTGCTATTCTCATTATACAGGCCGAGCCAGAACTGATCAACAGACCGTCCAAACACCAGGCTGCTCACAAAGGCCTGCTCAAACCTGGAAACACGCACACGAGCACCTCATGCGTTACTCTGTAATTTAGTGATTTCAGGAAAAAGCACACAAGCTGACTACAAATCCAGTCCATGTTGCTAGGCTTGTGACCAGTACCTGTTATTGATAATGGCGAGCGTAGCATTGTTGCTAGCGCACATGCCTTTTGCATCACTAAAGGGTAGAGATTCTTCTCCAACCTTGAAACAGGAAGGACTGTGCCATCTCCAACCCTGAGGAGATTCACCAGAGGAAAAGAGAAAGAAGTTTGCAGGGTTATAATGCATTCAATTATTCTTGCTTGAACATGGATGCTTCTGAACAGTTCAGCTTTTAATTTTTTTAAACCTAGAGATTTTTAAATGTTAAATGTTTTATGTATCGATACACCAGAAAGAAAACCATTTGTGGGGGCATAATCTGGACTTTTTTTTTTAATTATTTAAATTGTTTGCATTTCATTTTTCTAATTAAAAGCATCCCCACCAGCACAAACTAGCATAAACCAGTCTGGACTAGCAAGCAATCCATACTGGTCTAAGCTGGTTCTGTTCATAGGTGGATTTGACCTATGGCAAAATTAATAAAGCCCCCTCCCCCTCCTAAAAAATGACAAAAACAAAACATGCACACACACGTTAGTTTCACCATATTAGGGAGGATATTGCATAGACTTCCATTGTTTTTATATCAGGTTAAGAATATTTTCTTCTGAAACATGTTTTGTCCGATTTATAAGTCTTTTTAACCAGTGAGGATCAGTCAAATGTATTCACTCATCAGTTGTCGTAATATTTCACTATAAGTGAGGACATTTGGCCTTCACAATATAGCCAAACTTGTACACACACTGACACCCACATTTTAAGGAATGTATCTAAATGACACGTCAGCACTTGGCAAGAAGTGGTAACTTGACCTGTCTGCCGGCTGTCTGTTTAAGGCATAACTGAGAGACAGATGTGTTCTCTCATTGTCTGACAAACTCACAATGACTGTAAGAAACATTACATTCTCTAACTAGATTTTCATCTGCAGAAAGTGCTTGCCTTATAAATCTATTGCAATTTGTAAAGCTCAATACAGGAAGAACGTGGAAGAGAGATGAACAATAATATGCAATGTAGATACATTATGATTTCAAAAGTTTGGGGTCGGTGGGATTTTAAAAAATGATTTGAAAGAAGTCTTCAATGCTCACCAATGCTGCATTTATTGGATAAAATTTTTATTATTACAACTTAAAATAACTGTTTTCTATTTTAATATTATCACTTTAAGGTCCCCTTAATCATCATACTAAAAACCATTCAGAACACTTTTACAACCAAAGAGCAACACCCTGGTTCTGCATGTTCAAGAAAAGAAGGGAAAGAAGTAACTTAGTCAAACAGTCTAATAACCTCTGACCTCTCTGACCTAGCTGATGGCACCCAGGGTCACAGTTCTTATTTAACAGATGCCTATTACCAGGGTCACAGCAATATAACTGCAATAATGCACACATGCACACACTTCAAAACAAAGGGGTTTCATGTAGAGAGACCTGATGAAATGGGTGGAGGTGGAGGGGTGACAGACGGAGGCAATGAGAATGACATTTTGCCGATGTATGCATATTTTGTGTCTGTGAGTGCAAGTTGGTCCATGACCTCAAACTTTTTTGAAAACAGTTATGGAGACTAACGTGTGTGAGTCAGACTTCTCTGTTTATTGTATGCTTGTGGCAGGTCTGGGTCTACTGACCACATCTGGAGTTTTAACAGCATGACACAGCAGCGACTGTGAATAGAGGCTTTATGCAGAGAGAAAGAGGGCGACAGAAAGTATGTGTGTGTGTGTGTGGGGGGGGGTCCAGCTAAACAGAAGAAACAAACAGAAGACTGCAGGAGCTGCAGAGAACAAAACAAGAACGGATAATTACAGGGTTAAAACAAATGAAAAGGGAAGAATGACAAAGACGAATGGGAGACGGAAGGGAAAAGGCAACAGAGTGATTTACCCGTTTGCAGCCGTGGTCCTCTATCCGGTCGTCAGCCTTCTGAGCCGCTTTCTTGCAGATCGAGGGCAGCGAGTAATTACATGGGCTATCGTTCCAGCGGCCCTCCTACAAGCACACACACACACACACACACACACACACACACTGTATAATGAGGGGTTATCGCTATGAAGCTGCTGTAAATTTAGCCTTTTAGGACCGCTGTCTTAATCATGAGTTTAAAGAAAAACAGATTCATATCCATTAGCATCAGTCAGACAGTTCTAAAAAATAAGGTTTGAAAAAACATTGCATTAACACACTGTACCTTTACCTGAAACCTTTAATTGAATCCCAAAACACACCTGCCAAAAACCCGTCTATTTCATCCAAAAATTATATTATGCTATATTTTATTTTTATAACAGTTTTAACTTACAATTAAGCTCATTCTACATTACCATTCAAAGGTTTGGATTTTTTTTATGCTTTTGAAAGAATTGACCAAGACTGAAATCATTCTGATATGCTGCCCAGATGACATTTGTTATTATCATCAATGTGTAAAACAGTTGTATAAATTTTTTTCAGGATTCTTTGATGAATAGAAAGAACAGCATTTATCTGAAATAGAAATCTTTTGTAACATTATAAATGTATTTACTGTCAATGTTGATCAAATCAATACATACTTGCTGTATAAAATGATTAATTTATTTAAATTCTTTCCAAAATAAAAATTCTTACTGACCCCAAACTTTTGAATGCTAGTGTATAGTTACAAAAGCTTTCTATTTCAGATAAATGCTGTTCTTTGAAACTTTCTATTTATTAAAGTATCCAGAACTTTTTTTTTTTTTGTGCACAACTGTTTTAAACATTGATAATAATAAGAAATGTTTCTTGAGCAGTAAATAGTATAATATTATAATGATTTCTGAAGAATCATGTGATTCTGAAGACTGGAGTTATGATGATGAAAATTCAGCTTTGGCGTCACAGGAATAAATTACATTTTGAAATATATTCAAATAGAAAACAGTGGATCAAATAAATGCAGCCTTGGTGAGCAGAAGAGACTACTTTTACATTAAAACATCTTACCGATCTAAAAGTTTTGAACAATACAGTGTGTAAAATACACACAGCATATAGTAATATATACTCACAGGACCCCAGATGGTGACACAATCCTCGTTAACGCTTCGGAAATTGTTGGGTTCAAACGGATGCCAGTAAGTGAAGATGACCGGAGTGCGATCCGTCCATTCAAAGTTCATCTGCATTGCTGTATCATGTAGACCAATCCACAACTCCTCTATGTCTAAGAGACAGGAAGAAAGAGAGTCTCAAACATCATGGAGAATGTTCCAAATTATATAAAATATGAAGTTTATTTTATGCTTTTTTATTATTATTATATATTTTATTTTTAATGTATTATCTTAAAATGAACTAAATTTAGTGAGGTTTATGCTCAACAAAAAGTTATTGTTTTTACTAAAAAGACTAAAAGACTGATAAAGAAAATGTTCTCTGTATATTTATAAATAGGCATTGGAATGTCTATACCTTTCTTCATATGCTTGGTGATAAATTCGAGCTCTGGGAGGGTGTGAATGCTAACAAGGTTAGCCTCCATCTTCTGACACATTTTGTGGGCGGAGCTCCAGTCCCGGTTGTCTGAGTTCAGCCTATAGCAGCCCGCCTGGAAGTTCTGCCAGCCTACATCACACTGGTAGTGCCCGTCATCTGCCCAGGAGTCTGTTTCACACACAGACACAGGTGAAATCTTCGAGAACAAAACAGACTTTCAGGTAGATCAGCAGAATCCAAACTCCAAGCCATGCACACACAAAAAAAAAGCATGCAATTTTGGGTCAAGATACTTAAATTGCATGGCTGGGCAAGACAAGGTTTACCTATGAAATAAATCAAATCATATTTAATAATTTAAAGTATAAGTGTAAGCAGTGGTAACAGTGCTCTGTACATTTATATGTGAACCACAAGCCACAAATGTGCATTCACACACTGCACACATACCTGTGGTGAAGGGGTCGAGTGTGGCGTTCGGTCGTTTCTTGCAAATGTAAGGCAGAGCTACTGAACAGTCCCGGTTGTGCCAGCGACCCTGGGCGTCGGTGCTGATCACTCCACAGTTTTCCTCCTCGTCATAGCTTGGCATTTCTACAACACAAGCACACGTGAGATGATAATACATCCTCCCTAATAGAAATGCAAATGAGCTCCTACATATCCTCTGTTCCAAATCAAATAAAAACTAAGAACTCTAAAGAGAGCAGAACAATGCAGAAAAAAGTCTTAAAGTAAAATATAGTTTCACATGTATGAAAAATATATAGTCAGCTGGTCATTATTGGTTTATTGTTTGGTCATTGGTCATTATCAGAGGTCTAATAATGACCTGCTGACTGTACATTATTCTTCTTATTACATCGCAAACAAACAAGTAACTAACTAAGTAATTAAGTAAATATATTATATATAAATTCACTACTGTTTAGTAGTAGTTTGGGGTTGGTAAGATGTTATTAATGTTTTAAAACCGGCAGTCATTTAATTAAAAATACAGCAAAAATAATCATATAATAGTGAAATATTTTTACAATTTAAAATAAACTGTTTTCTATTTAAAATATTTTCAAATGTAATTTATTCCTGTGATTTCAAAGCTGAATTTTAAGAATCATTACTCTCCAGTCTTCAGCGTCACTTCAGAAATCATTCTGATACGATAATAAGGTGCTCAAGAATCATTTCTAATTATTTGTTTTTTATCATTCATTTTAGTTTAAATAATGTAACTACTGTATGCGAGAAGAAACTGTAAAGTGCTACAAAAGACATGAAACTACAGTAGTCGACATTTGAAGTGGATCAAAACCTTTCATCAAAGTTTTACATGAATTTTGAACAATACCCGTTCTTGTCTTAGGACAACTTTGATTAGAACTTTTTTGATCCACTTCAAATGTTGACTACTGTAGTAGCTTAAAACTACTTAAACAGTGTAGCTGTCATTATATGACAATATTTGACTGCAGAAAGCTTCAATTGTCCAGAATCACATATTACACAGAGCCATGTAATAAATGAATAGTTGCTACCATTTTTAATAGCTAAAGATCCACTAGTTGAGTGTCAGGGTGGGTGTGGTTATATGAGCGCGTGGTCTCACCTGTTTCCCAGTTTAGGTATTTGAGAGGGGCGGAGTCAGCCCACTGCCAGCCGCCATTGAGATCCAAGTCATTCAGTCCCATCCACAGGGTGGCGCTGTACCCAGTTATCAAACCTACGGTACACACACACTTTATAAACACATTCCACAGAGTTTAA